>NDFZ01002863.1:0-21240 GCA_002192655.3 Mamestra configurata | reverse complement strand
AGGCAAACATGACGTTTGGGGTTGCCATAATCACCACGCTTGGCAGGCGGGTCGGCGACCGCAATGTAGCTGTTGCAATGCACAGAGAATGCTGCTGCCCATTCTCCGGTGAGTAACTTAGTAGTATAGTTCGTATGTGTATGGTGTGTGTGTGATGTGTGTCGTAGTTATGTATGGTGTCGGACGTAAAAGAATATTAATCAACCAATCAATCATTTGTTTTGTTAAACATAGGTATGGTTTACAGATGGTATATTGTCTACGATATGTGCACTATGTTTTGCCGAAATATATGGCGTACAAAATTAACATACAAGCAATTACAATTCAGTTGACATGTCAATAGATTACATTGAAAAAAAATCAATAAAATAGTACCATCCCATCACTTCCCGTGGGTGTCATAAGAGGCGACTTTTATTATGTGCCCTACGTCAATTATACAACAAGACTGGCCCGAGCTAGCAAAGGACAAGGTTGCGTGGAAAATACAGAGGGGGACTAGCCCACCAGTGGGACAAAATAAAATAGAAATCATTTTTTGATGATAGTCTCGATACAATAATATAAAATCTAGACAAACATA
This sequence comes from Mamestra configurata, assembly GCA_002192655.3. Classification (NCBI taxonomy): domain Eukaryota; kingdom Metazoa; phylum Arthropoda; class Insecta; order Lepidoptera; family Noctuidae; genus Mamestra; species Mamestra configurata. The sequence goes on along the minus strand of NDFZ01002863.1, from coordinate 20,654 downwards.
AAAACGAAAAAATCAAGCAACATAATATCATTATTTAAATACTCATATTATTCAAGAATTAGGCACAGTAGGTACCAATAATTTAAATAAAAAGAAAAAAGAAAGTTAAATACAAATTTCAACAAATAAGCTATACTCTATCCGTTTAGGTAGTTAACTAAAGGTAAACAATCTTGATGTAACTTTTTACTTAAAAACTCAGTTTAAAAATAAAATGCAAGTAAAAACCAAAGTAAATACAACAGTAACGAATACTAAATCAATTGAACCATAAGTTTGAAAAGTAGTTTATTTGTTTAATATGAATTTGTGTAAAAAGACACATCAAGATTGTTTACCTTTAGTTAACTACCTAAACGGATAGAGTATAGATAGATAGACGAGAAAACATTACGCCACGATCCCTCAAAGGTACAAGCTATACGTACCTACATATAAATAGAGAGTACTATATAGCGACGCGAGCGAAGTACTGGCAAATAAAAAAAGCTTAGTTCGTGTATTGTATTAATCCTGTAAGACAATCCATTCACTTTTTAACCGACTTCAAAAAGAGAAGGAGGTTCTCAATTCGGTTGTTTTGTTTTTTTAATGTTTGTTACCTCATAATTCCGTCATTTACGAATCGATTTGAAAAATTCTTTTTTTATATGAAAGGATATACTTTCCGACCAGTCCCATAGAAATTTCATCAAAATTGGTTCAGTACTTAACAGTAACAGTAAATATGTCATCCAAGTAAACGTAATTGCGTATTCCTGTGACTTTCCAGTGGTGTTGTTAGGTTAGGTTTCAAGTTTTTTTTCATATTAATAGAAATCACCCATGGATGGCCTGACAGTTGTCCTACTTATTTCTCATCTGCCTTTTCTACAACTTCTGTTTTACCTAAAGAGTATTCTATTTAATGCCAAATTTTAATAGCATTTTGGAAAAAAGGGGCCAAAAATGCATGGAAATTGAGGCTTTTTGGCATATTGCGACTGAGATGCGAATGCAAACCTTGTTGCTTAAGAGATAGTAGAATTAGTACTCAAGTGTTTTTCATTAAATTAGTTTAATAACAAACAATGTATAACCTAAACCGTTAGCTTTGAATACTGCACCCTCATATAGAGTAGAGAATAGGATTTAAAAAGATCACCCCGAGAGGGGTTAAATGGAGGATGAAAATTTGTATGGAAGTTCAAGCCAAGCCTTGTCGAAATATTAAAGAAAAAAATATTGCTTTACTGAATCCGATGTAGGTAAGAACTTTGAGGCCTAAATGTGAGTTTAGGCTAGGCTAACTAAGGCTAAAGGACATGCATAATGCTTGACAGCAGTCGTTCTTGAAACCACTAAACTGCCTCCTCCATAAATCAAGACTAGCAACAGGAACCCACTTTTAACAATAAATAATTTAATAAAAAAATATGCACAGACAAATCCGGGAACCTGCCAACTAGTCTTCAATAAGTGACGTTAACAAAACGACAAACGTTGAAATGCAACCCCAAATCGGCAAGCTTTTGATCCGTAATTGGCGGCCTCCCATTTGTCGAGACGGAGCACATGCGCGCGCGGAGTTGTCCTATTGGTCCTCAGAGAGAAGCCACGCCCCTATTTGTGGATTAGGGGGGTCAGGTTGGGGGTGAAACGACGGCTTAACTGGAAAACAGTCTTGATCGCAGAGATTAAGATTTTTTTCATAATTGTAAGTTATTTTTATTTTTGCTTTGTAATTGAACAGGATTTTTTATTGCGTTTTTTATTCATTTGCTATTGGTTTGAATTTGAATAGAATAATGTTAGTAAATTATGATAGGAACTTCGAGCATTTAAAATTGTATAATAAAAAACAAATTGATTTCATTTAATACATATACTCAACCTGAAAAGATAGCTCATATTTTTATCAATTATTTTATTGATACATCGAAATAGGGAATTAAATTGTGAAACGGTATGTTGCTTATTTAATGTTCTTCTCAGAGACTGTTGTCTCGCCTGATAGAAAGCGGGGATGTGGTTGACGACGGAGCACGCTTGCCTAGAAGTAACCTGTTCACTCTTGATTTAAGACCCACAGGTTGTAGCTTTTAGGAAACACAGACTCCGGCAGGTATTTCCATCCTTGTCTGTAAGCACAATGAAAGTATTTCAAAAACGTTTTGTGCGTATGGGTGGGATGTCCACCAAGCTCATCTTGTAGTCCGATGATGGAACGGACTAGCCGGAATCGAGGAAAGGATCAGGGGTTACGAACGTGTCAAATTGCTTTAATGCCAAATTTTGACAGGTTTTCAGGCACAAGAGGAGTTGGCATATACTCAACATCAAATTCTTAATTCAGGGAGAGCGGGGCTAAACGTGGCGCGGGGTAGTTGTTCCGATGTAATATAAATTGTTAAATTACCGGACGTGACTGGCCATACTAAGATGGTTGCCATCGGTGCGCTGCAGTGTTACCTTTTATTACGAATTTACTTGATATGTTTATATTTTTTTTTCATAAAACCTACTTCAATCGGAACAACTTCCCCACGGCACGTTTAGCCCCGCTCTGCCCTTATCAAGGGCTACCTATTTAGACGATAAGGTAAGTATAAGGTCTTAAGGGTTCACTGTGAACAACTTTTACAATGGGAACAACCTGGAAATCACGAAAAAAAAATCTGCTATTCATTACATTTTGTCGAGATATGCGCATATAAATGTATGGGGCAGTCGAATTTTTTTTAGCAATTACCCCTTAGGGTTATTGCGTTTATTCTGTTACAGGTTGTAGTGTCAAAAAAAAATCAATGTTTTTCTTCATCTCGATTAATTTGCTATTTTATTACAGGCGCTAGAAACAGAAGATTATTACGTATTTCGATACACGTTTTTGTAACGCACTGAATTGATGCTATATCGGTCTGCACAGTCCTCTCATACCTATTAATACTGCAATATGGAAACATTGTAAAACCAAACACGTTTTAAAATTAAATGGGTACCGTTTAGATTCTTGAATATTCTTCATCATAGAAAACGACCGAGGAACCATGGCTGTAGCATCTGACGTTTAATACGTGCAGGCCTATGCAGGCCTATGTCAAATAAATTATTTTGAACTGAATTGGTTTCCCAACAAAAAGTTGTCCCTATCCATGCCTACAATAACCCCTAAAATATTTACAGGCAATAACTTTCGAAAGACGTCTAATAAAATCGAAAAGTATCAAGACTCTTCCATCCAACTACCCCATTTTGCATTCTAGGGATGATCCGACGAGTGGGTTACACCGTCTTACAGCAATTTAGCTGCCTATCCCCGTATACAGGCGTGTGTATATGTATGTGACATGTGTAGGGACGTATACCCGTTATAAGCTAAGTTGACACTGGCGGTATGCGATGAATTTTGTTTTTTTTTTGTGTGTGACCTCTCTTTAGCGGTATTGTTTGATAAACGACGTATTATCACTTAATATTTGTTATTTCGGTCAAACAATAATATAAGTAAACATGATTGTTTAACAGACAATATTTGTGTCAATTAGTATTTCAGGAACCAGTGGTAATAACACTCACGACAGTGATAGACGGAGGAGAAGGATACAAATGCTCCAGTATTCGATAAAAACTCGTTGTACCCATTTTTTTGTGATGAATATTCAAAACGGTGGAAAAATATAGTTTGAGCGTATAGGACGGTTGTTTTTAATTTATAATAATCAACTTGTTTTCAGCCACGTCCTAAACTACACTCAGTTGCGTAAAAGTCAAGATACTACACACTGCAAAATCCTAACTAAATCTAATAGTTATGTTATATGTATTACGTATTTAGCATTAATAGTAATACGTATTATTTAGTATAATAATTGAAATGTGTATTATTAATGCGAAAATGAGTTGGTTTGTTACGGTTTCACTCACCGATTTTGATAAATAATTATAGATAAATACCATTTAGACGGTCATAGTCAATATTTTTTTGCTTGGTCTTAAAAATTACGTGAGCGAAGTCACGGGCAAGCGCTGGTACACTAGTTCCACAGTTAAATATAAATCTGTCCGTGTGCACCACCCCTAACATTGAATTCCTCCATCAATTTGCAGCGGAATCTCTCGATTCGATTCCGAATTCCGGCCCTATTTGCACTCGTAAGCTAAATCTTGTTTACCGTATTTTTATTACCTACATATACTTATGTATAACATAACATCAAGCATGTATTCCCGGAANAATTCCGGCCCTATTTGCACTCGTAAGCTAAATCTTGTTTACCGTATTTTTATTACCTACATATAACTTATGTATAACATAACATCAAGCATGTATTCCCGGATGGGTCAGGCAGAAGTGTACTTATAGTAGGTACCTTTTTCTTATGGATGGGAAATCATCAAATGACTTCTTCCGCTCTGGGTGGAGCGGAAGGGCGTGTCAGACTCTTACTGACTAAAACCCATCCGTGTTCCTTCTAAAGCCCTTTGCATTCCAGGGCCGTGGTGCCTCGGCGTACCCACTTTCGAACAAATTCCCCAACATAGTAGGTACCTACACCTTCAATTTGCCATACAACGTGTAACAGAATTAACGCAATACCTGAAGACGGGTCATTTTAAGCATCATTATGAACCACTTTTACTATAAGACCAACCCTGAATTAATCATGAAAGAAAATCAGCTGTTCAGTATCTTTGTCGAGTTATACGCATATAAATGTACGGTTCAGATGATTTTTTTGACAATAATGACCCCTTTTCAGGTATTGCGTTTATTCTGTTACATGTTGTGTGTGTTTAAGACCATGACATAAGCGAGCCTATTGCCTAAACCCGGCGCAATTTCGTCTCCGGGCTGCCACCGAGAAATTCCTGATGGAAAACCCAAAAACTCTTTACTCGGGAATGAAACCCGGGAACTCATGTTCAGAAGTAGCGCATGCGGCCAATAGACACTGAGATGAGAAATGACAGATGGAACAACCCAAAAACCTTTTGATCGACTCAAGATTAAATTATCGCGATACTTAGCAAGAAATAACAGATGGAAATACTCAAAAACACTGCTTGACTATGGAATCGAACCCGGGGCTTCATGCTGACAAGTAGCGCTCGTAGCTACTAGACAAACGAGGCAGTCCTATTTGTATGTGCCGTATTATTGAGTTTTGACGTCATGAATTTCTTCGTAACAGCACAGAGTTTGGATTCCGGTTAGCAATTCTGCTCACCTCTCTATTAAGGTAGGGTTTGAATATATAAGTAGGTAGGTAGATAATACATACCCTTACATCTCTGTCTACCATGAATCTGGGTTTCATGCGTGATGTTATGTGAGATAATACCTACCTAGGTATTGAAAGGTGATAAAATACTTTTCCGAACTTACCCATTAAATAAGTCTCAGGACGAGTTAAAAGTTCTACCCGGTTAGAAAAAACCGATAAATTAAATTCCATAAAAAAAAAATCAGGCTTAAAATCATCAATAAACACAGAATGAATGCTAATTGCCACTGACTGCCATTCGATCCATTAAAAAATAAAAACTCCGATTCAAAACAGTTCAAATCACAAAAACCAATTCTAAAACGACCAATAAAGTGTGAGTCTCTATTTAAAAAATACACAGTAGCAAGAATGGCAACCCACCCCTACGCCAGCGGCTCATCCCCTTTGCCCCACCCCATTTCACCCCAGTAACGACAGTTTATCGTGGCGTTTCGCCCCATTCGGGCCGTTTCACTCATACAGTTCAAAGCGACCGATTATTCGAATAATTGTCATCGATTATTGTAATCGGGCAAAAAGAATTGTTTTCAAATTCGGACTTTTGGCGGCAAAGGACTTTGAATTTGGAGTTTTGTGTTTTTTTTCTTGGAGTGTTTTTTTTTTTATTTACTGTGTTGTGTATCGTGTATTTGTGACGTGACCTTATTATCTATGAGTTTTATAAAATAAGATTATGAACCCAAAAAAGTGCCCAATATTAAAAATAGTACACAATAATTACACATTTGGAAATCGATCAAAATAACAACAGCAAGAACTTTTCTAAAACGTTTTCATTTTCATAGTTAATTTATTTTTTAAATGCAAACCAAAATTATTCAAAAGTAAGTAACTACACAATCCTTTGTTTTCAAAACAAATTAACAAGAAAATAAATAAAAGACCTTAGAAAAATAAACAGTGTAGGTAACAGTGTAGTCACTGCTGCATAAAAGTGATAAAAAATAACCTCAAAAAAAAAAACCAAACCACATCCATGAAACGAAAATAACCAGAAAATGGATCCAGAAACCAGAAGCGAATCACCAACTGACACAAATCGCCAAGAGCATACATCAAAAACGTCATTCTTGATAGAAGATATCTTATACAGGAGCCATGACACCCGTACGTTTAAGTCCCCAGAACAAAGGAGGTTTGAATACGATAGGGACCCCAAACCTTTCTTCCCGGTACCCAATGAGATGAGACCCCATGTGCCGGGGAGAGAGGGGTCTTATCTCCAGGTCGCTATGGGAGCCTTGGGGGCCTATCTGCATACGCCTAATACTTATAAAGCTGTTGAGGCGCCTTATTTTCTGTCACAAGGTAAGCAGTTTTTAATTTTAATGGATAACCTTGCTTATACCTGTGGCCACCATCGTGTTCCAGTGTTCTATAACCGACTCTAGGGTTCCATCTTTTTCTGTGCCAAAATTCATCAAATCGGTTCGGCGATTTACGTGTTAGTTTGACAAAAAAAAACTAATTTTCACATTTTAAAATATTAGTACCTGGATGACCGAGCTTTCGAGCCGAGCGAAACTTTCACAAAAAAAACGAGCAAATCGTTTTTTTTGTGAAAGTTTTCTAAAAATGTACCTAGCTAGATCGATTTATCGCCCCCGAAACCCCCTGCATACTAAATTTCATGAAAATCGTTGGAGCCGTTTCTGAGTTTCAGATTATACAATTCTTGTACAAGATATGCTCGTTTAAAGGTATTAGATACCTAAATGCGAAAGTTCCTTAATTAAACACTACAAATACTTGCACAATTTATTTGGTAGTTTCCTCAAAATACCACCTCAGACATTAACCTACATGGTTCTAGTTTAATTAATGGTTCCAATATTTGTAAATATATGAGTACCATTTACCTAAATTTATTTAGAAAATGATTAAGTTTACCTCTGCTGGTAATACTTTGTTCCTAAAAGTAGCATACTCTGGGTGCATCGTCCTCACACAATATTAAATTAATTTTTGTATACCAAATTTTGTAAAATCTCTATTTGAAAAGAGTAACTATGGAGTGTCTTGTCCGTTCTTCTCCATAAGAATCTACCTTTCCGAATGGACAGTAGAGTCACTTTATTAATGTAATATTATTATTTTACTGAACTGTAAATGATGACATTTAAAAGTGCCGTTTAATGGTCTAATTGAAATAAACGTTTTGACTTTGACTTTATGATTTGACTATAACTTAGTAAGCGTAAGGACTTTAAAAGACTGACTTCGAAATAAATATCATTAACTTACCAGATTTTTTGGACCCATGACCCCAGTCATGGGTCCTATTAAAACAACGGCATTGATTTAAAAATTGATAGCCACGAAAACTCCGTATTAGAAATTTAGCAATGCAAAAGAATTAAATTTTCTATTCTTTAAATAGTTTATGCCTCTGTCTGTTCCTCCGATTATTTCTCCTGAACCACGCAACGGATTTTGAAACCGTTTTCAAACCGGCCAAGTGCGTGTTGGACCACGCACAGTCTAGGGTTCCGTAGTTACCCGTTTCCTGAACCATGCCAGAAAAATAGTAAAAAGTATGTCAGGTCCAGCAGTAGTACCCTGGCAACCACTCCTCGGTCTAAACGCATTCGCCCTAAGGTTAATTATAGACAATACTTTTAGGTTAAGGCAATTGTTATTGTGTTTTCAACTGACGTGTATCTAACTAAGGGGAGGAATGTTATATATGTGTGCATGCGGCACACACCCGCCGTGTTATTTCGCAAATACATGTCAGTACGCTAACGGCAAGCTATCGTTTCACTTGTCCCCATCCCACGTATTTATCAAAGTACTTAACTATTATAATATTACAAAGTTACAAATGCACTTGGTTTTAAGTAATTTTTTATGGTATTATTAGGATTTTTTTACTAAGGTACACAGCTCCATTTTAAGTTGGCCGACTTTTACTCGTCAACTTGTAAAGCTTACTTAGCTGTGACAGTTTTCCTTTTAAATTCATAATATTTGCTACTACATGGATTTTTTTCACGTCTCCGAAAACAACCGGGGGCGAACACTTGACTCTAACAAAAACTGGCACTTTAAAGCTTAATATTTCGCAAACGATTCCTTGGATGGAAAAATAGTTTTAGAAAGCCCTCAATATTTTTAAACAACCTATCCAACGACACACCACACCATCGAGTAGACGATATAAAAACATCGCCACTTTGCATGTTGGGAAGCCACACTAAAAAAAAATAGTTTCAAGATTTTATTTTACCACTTTGATGTGATTAATATGTATACACATACCAAATTTCAACTTTCTAGTGCTAAGCGTCTCTAAACTAAACCGCGGATGGACAGACAGACAGACGGACATGGCGATACAATAAGGGTTCCTTGTTGACTACAAAACCCTAAAAAGCGATAAACGAGAAAGCTTTGTGAAGGAAGAAGGAAGCTGTGCCTTCGTAATCTTCTCCCTTGCGAAGCTGGAGCAAGTAGCTATATGGTCTGATTGATATCATTGGAAATGCTTTCATCATTATAATCATATCAGCCGAAAGACGTCCACTGCTGGACAGTGGACATACGCCCAATGACTTTAAAAGCGTTTACCTTTATTATCCGACTGCCCCAGGAAGAGGGATGTTTTTCAAGAGTATGTACAGTCAACAAAGCTATTTGGTATGCAGGCAGCTAACTTGCTACACTACAACTTACTTTTAAACAATGTTGTGAATGTGCTGAGTAGACAATTATTGTACACCACACTCGTAAGTTTGTCTGCCTAGCCTTTTCCCAACTATATTGGGGTCGGCTTCCACTCAAACCGGGTTCAGCTAAATACCAATATTTTACGTTGAGCGGCTGCTTACCAGACCTCTAGAACCCCTTAACTGGGTAACACGGTAGTTCTTGGCAAGACTGGAGTCAGATTTACTGGCTTCTGTCAATCCGTAACGACTGCCAAAGATCTCCAAATGACAGCCGGGACCAACGGCTTAACGTTCTTTCCGAGGCACGGAGGAAACTCAGTTTGTTAAGATGGACCCATCCACAGACCAACCTTAGCAAGCGTTGCTTAACCTTGATCGACCCGTGCGGCTGTTAAGTCTCGTAACCACTAGGCAATATTTGACGCGCGACATGATTCACAACATGTTCCTCATCATGTTGAACAGCAACGAAGAACTTTTATTTAGTAACATTGTCAATGTTGCGCGCCTGCTGGCAACGTCGCGTTTGTTGTGCAACGTTGCTGAACATGTTGGGCGTCATGTGTTGCGCGTCAAATGTTGCCTAATGGATTTGAGGCTTTATTCTTTGGCCACGAGCTCCTCCACACTCGTAAGTATGTGAAAAGCTTAAAAAGTGATAACGCACACGTTAGAAACAAATATTGGCACTGCAGTGGAAAAATAATATTTTTGCCTGTGTACCAAATAGCTGACTAAATACGAGAGTTTTGCAGTCCGGTTAAGCAGTAACCAGCCTTAGTGTGCTGAACTGCGAGTGGTCATCGTCAAAAAAAAAAAACATCAGTGATTGGGAAACAGGACTGGTGGTGCTAGCAGTTGACTTTGACGTTTGATTGCGTCTTGAAAATTTCGGAGTTTCTGTTGATGAGGATGGCAACAAAAACTTCAAATATCCATGGAAGGAATGTCAAACGTATACGCACACAGAGTGGCGTCTCGCGTCAAAACATTGGCATGTCTTTCACTAACTTAGCCAGTAACGAACGAGTGGGACATAGTGACGTTCTACCAGCGGCAACTGCTGTCAAAATCGTATGGATTCGGCGTTCGGTACCAAAAAAACTTGTGGTCAAGCCAATCTATTCTAATACCAGTGGCCCGCCCCGGCTTCGCCCGGATGTATATTTTTTTTTGTATCGACAGTAACTATTACAGTTCCTTCTGTAATAAGGGGTAAGCCATCGCGACCGTAACTATGTCCATCAAACATACATTTCGTCGCTTAGTAAACAACACTACTCAAGTAATTTTGACTAACTTTACAGTACACGGAAATAAAGTAATATTGAGTTACTAAAAAAGTGCTTCATTTATTATACCCAATGTACTGGCACGCTGTGACAACTATTTGATAGTATTAGCATAGTATTGACATAGTATTGACATAGTATTGGCATAGTAGTGATCTAGGTTTGGTTGATCGCTCAAGTGTGATATTATTAGTTTGATCCGCGACAAAGAATTATCTCCTTTTATAAAAAAAATAAAAACATAACCAAGGGAGCTTAACTTTTTTTTTGTTTTTAAATAGTGCAGTAGGGTAAAAACGGTCAGTTTTTGATTATTTGCTACAGCTAGTAAGTATTTCATTGTTTCTGATTTTTTAAAACAGGAACAATAAAGAAAGAAAGAAAAAGAGAACAATGCATATTCATGCTTAGTTTTTCATTCATCCATAGTTTCAGCTCATCTTGATAAATATTGTGTTCAATCCGTACCGGACACAATATTTATTTAGTGTAGGTACCCGAGACTTCGTACACTTCGTATGGGAAAGATTATTTTTTAAATTCTAGGTTTTTAACCCCTTAGATATTTTATAAAAAAGAATGCTCAAATTACATTTCATTTCTATTATGCGGTTGGGTTTCCATGTTGTATAGCAATGGATTTTTTTTTTTGGACTGGGACCACTCGCCNTACCCAATGTACTGGCACGCTGTGACAACTATTTGATAGTATTAGCATAGTATTGACATAGTATTAGCATTATTGACATAGTATTGGCATAGTATTGACATAGTATTGACATAGTATTGACATAGTATTGGCATAGTAGTGATCTAGGTTTGGTTGATCGCCCAAGTGTGATATTATTAGTTTGATCCGCGACAAAGAATTATCCCTTAGATATTTTATAAAAAAGAATGCTCAAATTACATTTCATTTCTATTTTGCGGTTAGGTTTCCATGTTGTATAGCAATGGATTTTTTTTTTTGGACTGGGACCACTCGCATTTCAGCACACTAAGGCTGGTTACTGCTTAACAGGACTATCCTGTGGTGGCCACAAATGAATTTAAGGTCCCCAGCCAGGGCCTACAAACTAGCTAAATTAAACTAAATTGTCAATGGATAACCCCTGTCCAAGATAAAAGCCAGCCCTTGGGTCACGCGAAGGGTCTGGGTATTAGGCGTCGGGACATATGAACATTCGGGCCCCANAAAAAGAATGCTCAAATTACATTTCATTTCTATTATGCGGTTGGGTTTCCATGTTGTATAGCAATGGATTTTTTTTTTTGGACTGGGACCACTCGCCTTCAGCACACTAAGGCTGGTTACTGCTTAACCGGACTATCCTGTGGTGGCCTCAAATGAATTTAAGGCCCCCAGCCAGGGCTTACAAACTAGCTAAATTATACTAAATTGGCAATGGATAACCTCTGTCCAAGATAAAAGCCAGCCCTTGGGTCACGCGAAGGGTCTGGGTATTAGGCGTCGGGACATATGAACATTCGGGCCCCACGATCCGAGAATCAACTCCAAAAGGCAACGATTATTCAAAATAATAAAGCTACCTATCTCCCAGTCAATTTTATATTTCATGAGTTCGTTTGCGGATTTCTTCTATGAAAACTAAGACATCCCTTTTCCCCAGGGAATGATAAAAAAATCAAAGTGTCCGGTCCCGAAGCTCAAGCGACCTTCTTAGATTTCATCAAAATGTTCAACACACTTTCGCATCTATAATATTAGTTTGTACATGGCTAGCTAAAATGGATTTAAACACAATTTACAACTCTGTTTTTTTATTATTGAGGAATGGGCTTACTCTTGACCGATTGATGGAAAGCGATGGATGATGTCTATGATGGAGCGAGCGTGCCCACAAGGCGCCTGTTCACTCTTGGTTTGAAGGCAGACGGGTTATATGTGGAAGGTAACACAGACACTGGCAGAGAGTTCCACACTTTGGCTGTGCGCTTAATAAATGTAGAGAAGAAGCACTGAGTACGACTATTCAGGATATCGACCAAGTGCGAGTGGTGCCCAGCAGTACGTCTGGTATTCCGGTAGTAATAGGGCGACTATAGCCGTCGAGCCCGGTTGATACGGATACACAAAAGCTCCGGTCTAGTACCCCACTGGGTTGTGTAATAGATCAGTAAGGCAGTTGCTCCTTGTGTACTTCTGGAATTCAGCTACATCCAGATAGACTGGAAGCCAACAAAGTTGGAAAAGACAAAGCATATCTATAACTACACATTGTAAAATTGAACCGCTTTTCGTGTATCCGTAAAGTTAAATTGTTCATCTAAAGTACGCAATGGGTTTATGCCATTATTAAAAGGAATATTTCGGCGGGTTGACAAAAATTATATATAGTAAAAAAAACTTGTATTTGATAAAGAAATCTCGGTGTTTTGTCATGTCGTAGAAACCGTGCGAAGCAGGGGCGGGTCGCTAGTGATTGGATATGAGCACCGTGGCGATTTTTTATTGCAGCGACGGCGGCGCGCCGGCGCCTTTTTGCCTTCAGCGCCTTCTGCACTCCTTTTCCATATAAACTTTAACTGTGCCAAATGTCATACTCCTCCGTCCGCGTAATTTTTTGAAAAAAGGTGTACAAAGTTTTTGCTTCACGCATATTTATAGATATTCTTTGTTTCAGGAGTCCCTTATCACGCCCTATTCACTCCGTCGGAATTATCGTTATCAGCGCTCAAACATTGCCGACGGAGGAAAGCGAGGACGGTGTTCTCTGACCCACAGTTAACCGGTGAGATAATTATTTTTATTTAATTTCCGATTATGAAAAGTGATGATTATTAAAAAATGATTATTATGATGATTATGAAAAAGAAATGATGGATGGTTTCGTGAATTTGAATGCGTGGTAGGCAAACTAATGATAAATTATTTTATTTTGCAAGTCGTCTTTCTTGGTCAGCTAGATGAGGCCTGTGTTTCCTAGCTGACTATACTAAGAAGAAACACCGAAACAAACTCAGAGGTCAAAGTCTCTTTTAAAGTCCATACAATCTGTACTGGTCAAATCATAAGAGAACCATGTAGGTTAATGTCTGAGGTGGCTTTTTGAGGAAAGCACCACACAGATTTGAGTGGACCTGTCGAGACAGTGCAAGCATTTGTCAGTTATCGTGTAGCTCAAACTTAGAACTTTAAGGAGAACTCAAAATCGACGACCCACCTGATTTTCAGTTGTTATCAACACCCATATCTACACTATTGAGGCAACACAAATGCATTGTCATCTCATAAAACCGGTCAACTGCGAATCTGACGTTGTAAGTCATCTAAATTTATAATCGCAAAATAAAACTACAAATTATAGATAGACCTGTGCTGTGAGATCTTGATTCTTGCCGAATTTCATGACTTTAGAAAGTACTCTAAAGGTTTTGATTTATTTGCAACGATCAAAAAAGGTCGCAAAATGGCCGCATTTTTTTATTTCTTTGACTCGAAACTTGATTTTTTGAGAGCTCCAACTGACCTTAGACGTACATACCTATTTGAAGTTCATTTCAACTTGATACTTCCACGCGTTTCTGAGAAAGAGCGTCTTTATATTTAAAGGCATAACGTACCATAAGGGATCGACCACGCGACATTCCGATAGTGTGTGCCATTCCTTTACATTATGCACTTCTCATCAAACGTTATTTTGTTTGTTGAATTGAATTTCACTTTTTCTAGAGTCTAAAGACGGAAGGATGAATGTAAATTACAACTTAAAAGACTTCACTTTTAAGTTATTTGTTTTGTTTTCATTTTGTTTCATAAAGTACTTGTTCTTTGCTTTAAAAAACGTATAACTTTCACAATGATACTCATCATCAGCATCTCCTTGCCTTTGTCCCATGTTAATTGTAGTCCACATACCCAGTTCACCATCACGCTATCTTTCAATTCCTTTTCTTTCATCTTTCTTTCAATCCAACCACTTTTTCTTTGNCTCCTTGCCTTTGTCCCATGTTAATTGTAGTCCACATACCCAGTTCACCATCACGCTATCTTTCAATTCCTTTTCTTTCATCTTTCTTTCAATCTATCTTGAATGATGCCAATACTGTAAATGATAAATACTTATGTGCAGGCCTAGAAAAACGCTTCGAATCGCAGCGGTACCTGTCAACTCCAGAGCGCGTGGAACTGGCCGGGGCCCTGAACCTCTCGGAGACGCAGGTCAAGACCTGGTTCCAGAACAGGAGGATGAAGCATAAGAAGCAGATGAGGAAGCAGCAGCAGCAAAGAGGTGAGGATGTTTCATCTACACTAGCTGTAGCCAGCACAATCGAACGTAGCATTATCCCAAGGACTTCAGGGATTAAAGACCTATGACCTACTTCAAGACTTGTCTATTTCTGTATCAAATATCAACCTGCCGAGTCTTTTCTTAACTACGTTGGGGTCTAACCAAATGCAGCTGAATACCAGTATTTTACATGGAGCGGCTACCTATCTAGCATCCACAACCCAGGAACTGGGTAACACGGTACCTCCTGGTAAGCCTGGTGTCAGATTTTCTGGCTTCTGACAATCCGTAGCGACTGTCAAAGATCTACAATTGGCAGCCGGGACTTGCGGCTCAGCAGCGGTAGTGGTGCTGTGGATGATGATGAAGGCTCATTTCAGAAATGAGTCAGTCAGTATGTTTGTTTGCTTGTCAATCAATCACGCTTAAATTTGCCGATTTCGACGGAATTTGGCACACTGTTAGAATATGACCTGGATTACGAAATGTAAGTCCCGGTAGTGATGATTCCTCGAGACCCACTGGCGCGCTGTGTTTGGCAAGAGCTAGTGCAAAATATATATTTTTTCACGTAGCTAGTTACTGGGCACAATTAATGATTCGAAATTTCAAAGCTATCGTTACATTTTTTACAAGATGAAGGATTTTAAGTCGTGCAATCATTATAATAGGCCATCGCCGTCGGTTGCCGCGCGTCGGCGTGTTCGCAAACATAGAGCTCTCTGAGTTTGCAATTTTTGGTGTGCCAGCTAGAAGTGATTTTTTGACCAGAGGGTAGATCTACTTTTTTAAAGCAATTTTCGCATTCGCAACCTGCCAAAATGTTTAGAAATTGGATGTGTTGCTGACAGATTGCGACGGAGACGATAAAAAATTGTAGATTTGGTCGTACTTAAAAAGCATTAAAATTCAAGTCAGAAATAATCAAAGGGGGAATTAGAGATGTTTTAGACACTTTCCTTGCATCTTTTGCAAACACGCGATTTCGATGCAAATGTGATCGCTCCTTAATATTACGAGTATTGCCCCTCTGTTCATTTTCACATATCGATGGCATTCTCCCTACCTAGCGCGGCTACGACCAAACTTTCTAATAACACCTAGTTAGCGAGCGCATAGTTCGAACTTCCCAAGAAATACCTTCTTGTCGCACAGTTCTGTTCCGAACTAGTCCAATTAGTCGATGTTTGTGGGAGAATTCCGTGCGCATAGTCTCTCAACAGAATATGTATTGATGGAAAATTGAAGTATAGGTATTATTAGGTATCGAGGAACGCTGCGTTTTTTTTTGATATGGCAGTGCATGAGATTGTAGCTTTTTTGAACTCGAACAGGTCTTTTATTTTGTTAGTTTCTAATCACTTAATTTTATTTTATTGTTTGGCTTGTGTGCAATCAAAAACCATTTTTATGGTTCCGTAGTCAACAAGGAACTCCTATACTTTCGCATGTCCGTCTGTCTGTCTGTCCGTCCGCGGTTTAGGTCAGAGACGCTTAGCGCTAGAAAGTTGAAGTTAGGTATGCGTGTACGTACATACATATTAATCACGCCGACAACGTGGTAAAATAATATCTTGAAATACATATTTTTTTGGGTGTAAAGTGGCGATTTTTTTTTATCGTCTACCCCGTGGTGTGCGTTGACGTTGGGTAGGTCGTTTAAAAATATTGAGAGTTTGCTTAAAACCATTTTTCCATGCAAGGATCCGTTTGCGAAATATTAAACTTTAAAGAAAAAAAAAAGAAAACTATCACCGCTACCTAGGCTTAACGAGTTTATAAGTAATAAAATTCAAAGTAAAAAAAATCCTGATAATTCCATAGAAAATGAATTAAAACTAAGTGCATTTGTAAATTTGTAATGTAATAATAGTTAAGAACATTTTATTATTTTTCTGGCATGGTTTAGGAGACGAGTAACTACGGAACCCTACACTGTGCGTGGTCCGACACGCACTTGGCCGGTTTTCTTTCTTTCAAGAGATTAATTTATAAGTTTATATTGCAAAGCCAAGGCAAGCTGGTGTTAAAACCTTTGCTACATGGGGATCAGAAGCTGAGAGGAATCTAGAATGATTTAGGTGATAATTAATTATTCATCATCATCATCAACAAATCAGCCGAAATACGTCCACTGCTGGACATAGGCCTCCCCCAAATAATTAATTATTATTGTCGGCATAAGGCTGGCTTCTTGCTAGTCATTAAAACACTAATGTTTGCCCAAGACCTCGCTCACAATTTCATGGCATACTCGTATCCTGCAAGCATCTTGCATTTTTTAAAAACTTACTTATAGATAAGTAGTTTCATATAAGATACTACATCCAAACGAACAAACTTACTACGTCTATATCCGGTATAAAAATACCCTTAAAGAAAACAAAAACCACATATATTCTGCCCATCGTTGGGATTTTTTTTTTCTTTTTCACCATACCTGGGAAATTATTGGTTCTGGCGATATTGAAGATTAGAGCAACATTTTTTATTAATTCCAAGTTTCATTACTAAACTTTTCGATGTTTTTGAACAAATTACTTTATTTAATTTGAAGTAACAAAAATGCAATGAATATCAAACGATGTATGTCGTTTTCCAGCAATTAATTTAGGTCAATGTAATTTATTTTGATTATAGCGTGCGTAAATTTGGGCTATGTGATGGGTCTTTTTACACTCTGTAAATATCACTTTATAATATTAGTGTTATGCCAAAATTTAATATTATATGAAAGGAAAACAGGAAATTTGTGACGTGTTGTTATCCTACAGGAGGGATTTTAGACTGTAACTGAGTATTATTCATGACGTATTATAAATAGAAGCATGATACGTCTAGATCGCGGCTCTAAAAAAAATTCAACTGTCTAGTTATCTCGGTGCATGAGAGAGAGAGACAGACGGACAGTGGAGTCTTAGTAATAGGGTCCCGTTTTTACCCTTTGGGTACGGAACCCTTAAAACAGTGCAATGACTATCTGTACTTATAAGTTACGAGATGTTACTTAGGACGCGCATAGTATTGACTGGCCTGTTGGTCGAGTGGTTAGTGACCCTGACTGCTAAACCGGAGGTCGTGGGTTCGATTTCCACCCAGGACAAATCCTTGTGTGATGAGCATGATCATTTGTTCGGTGTGTGGGTGTAATTTATCTATAATGTGTATGTATTTAGAAATATATAAGTATGTTTATCAGTTGTCTGGTTGCCATAGCACACAGTTTGGGATCGGATGACCGTGTGAGTTGTCCCAAGATATTATTATTAGTATTGGACCTCGGTAGTTACCTTCCTTTTATATCACCATTTCTGAGTGCGGGAAACATCTGTAGATTCTTTTATTTTCTTTCTTTCCTTTTAAAAAAAAAAACGATGCCTCACACTAGGAATTTCTCCGGTATCGTGGGCGCGTTTACAAACATACAAACTCACATGCACAAACAGCCAGACCCGGAACAACTATCTGTAGGCCATACAAATATTTAATCATCATGCTGGAATTGTAAACAAAGGAAGTCGTAATGTGAATTTTAAATTAAGTAAAGTACTTCATTGGTAAGACTGGTGTCAGATTTTCTAGCCTACAAATGACAGCCTTTGATAAGTTTCCTCAAAATAACCATAGATGTAGGTGTGTTACGGGAGTGAAAAAAAAATACGTGTCAATTTTTTAAATGATCTTGTCATTTAAAAAATCGTCACGTATTTTTTTTTGACGATGACCACTCGCAGTTTAGCACACTAAGGCTGGTTACTTTATTAGCTTTCGTTAAATATTAACTACACTGATNCTAGATCGCGGCTCTAAAAAAAATTCAACTGTCTAGTTATCTCGGTGCATGAGAGAGAGAGACAGACGGACAGTGGAGTCTTAGTAATAGGGTCCCGTTTTTACCCTTTGGGTACGGAACCCTTAAAACAGTGCAATGACTATCTGTACTTATAAGTTACGAGATGTTACTTAGGACGCGCATAGTATTGACTGGCCTGTTGGTCGAGTGGTTAGTGACCCTGACTGCTAAACCGGAGGTCGTGGGTTCGATTTCCACCCAGGACAAATCCTTGTGTGATGAGCATGATCATTTGTTCGGTGTGTGGGTGTAATTTATCTATAATGTGTATGTATTTAGAAATATATAAGTATGTTTATCAGTTGTCTGGTTGCCATAGCACACAGTTTGGGATCGGATGACCGTGTGAGTTGTCCCAAGATATTATTATTAGTATTGGACCTCGGTAGTTACCTTCCTTTTATATCACCATTTCTGAGTGCGGGAAACATCTGTAGATTCTTTTATTTTCTTTCTTTCCTTTTAAAAAAAAAAACGATGCCTCACACTAGGAATTTCTCCGGTATCGTGGGCGCGTTTACAAACATACAAACTCACATGCACAAACAGCCAGACCCGGAACAACTATCTGTAGGCCATACAAATATTTAATCATCATGCTGGAATTGTAAACAAAGGAAGTCGTAATGTGAATTTTAAATTAAGTAAAGTACTTCATTGGTAAGACTGGTGTCAGATTTTCTAGCCTACAAATGACAGCCTTTGATAAGTTTCCTCAAAATAACCATAGATGTAGGTGTGTTACGGGAGTGAAAAAAAAATACGTGTCAATTTTTTAAATGATCTTGTCATTTAAAAAATCGTCACGTATTTTTTTTTGACGATGACCACTCGCAGTTTAGCACACTAAGGCTGGTTACTTTATTAGCTTTCGTTAAATATTAACTACACTGATTGCACGGCAGAAAAGTGCGCAATGTCTTCGAAATAACCCTGCCCTGTAAATGAACCATCTTGTACATTACCCTTATATATTAAGTCCAGCATCTTAACGTCTTCCGTTCCCCTAAATTGCCATCTGAAACCTCAGGACACTTCAATTTAATAACATCTCCGGAGCCGCAACCCAAGACGTTGTCAAATCAAATTAGATTCAATATGGCGCCGTTGCTAGGCAACCAACGTCTTAGAACCATTCACAAGACATTTTGCAGCTTATCTATTTAGATTTTGGGTTCAAAATCGGTTGGTAACGTCTATAGGGGGAGGGGAATAAGGTGTATATGCGAAAATGGGTCTAATTGTACAGTGTTAGAGGTTAAAATGCTGTGTGATTGGTTATTTGATTTGGTTTCTTTTCAGTGCAGCGTCTTGGGAGAGTAATGATTTTTCTATAGTGCGTATTGTTGGGTTTTCAAGATGAAGGAGGTGTTTGAAGCTTGGGATTTCAGGAATATTCTATATACAGCCGACCAATCTGCCTAGCTTTTTGCCATCGCGTTTTTATTGGCATAATAAATTACTTATTAGCCTAGTAAACAATTCCTACACACAAACCCTCTCGCAAAAACGGCGTTTGAGAGAGAGATATATTAATTTGTTTAAAATAGTTATATCTCGTTTGTTTTTCGGTCTATTTTGATTATATTTTCACTGTTAGTATTATATGATATTATTGTATATTTCTAGATAAAGTGTTCAGATAATAAATATATTATCATGCATATTATTCCCTATTGTGTTGGGGTCAGCATTCAGATAAAACGGATCAGCTGAGTACCAGTATTATACGTAGAGCGACTGCCTGTCTGACCTCGACAACCCAGTAAGGGGGTTACACGATAACCCTTGGCAAGACTGCTGTCAGATTCCCTGACGCCTGTCAAAGATTTACAAATGACAGTCGTTGACAACGGCTTAGCGTGCTTTCCGAAGCACAGATCAATCTTGTTTAGATGGTCACCCATCCACGGAGCGACTAGGAAAACATTGTTTAATAATAATAATAATAAAACATTTATTTCAGAATCAAGTTCCATAATTTGTTAGTACCAGTATAAAAATGACTTATATCTAGTGTTAGTAAATTAACTAATCTAACGGGTAATTTTATAAATTTTAAACTAAGTAAGTACACCCGCTAGAGACTCTCCCATCCCAATCTACTTCACTGCATGGAGTCGTACCCAGCGTCCTAGCATTTATAATAATTATAATTAATAATAATTATTTATTAACAGGCAACTAAGGCCCATAGATAAAATACACAAATTAAACAAACAAAAAAATAAACTAATACATATTAATCTTTCTTAACCCTCTATTGCATGAATTATTAAATTAAAAAGAAAAAAAATATTTTTATGTTTCAATGT
>NDFZ01002862.1:0-15791 GCA_002192655.3 Mamestra configurata | reverse complement strand
TATCCACTCCTTCGCCTTCGTAGAGGAGAAATAGTCGCGCGGTCGTGCGTAACGTCCCGCGCGAGATCTCCACCTACGACATCCGCCGCGACCTTCAGTCGCAAAACATCCCGGTGACTCAGGTCCACCGTATGCACCGCCGTCGTGGCGCTGCATACACGACATGGTATTAGGTGCACAATGCCACATTCGCAAAATGACATATTGGAATTTCGCAAAATGTCACATTCTCAAATTGTCATATTAGCAAAATGACATTTTGCATAATGCCATTTTCGCATTATGTCAAAACCTCGAAATTCATTTCGAACAGTTTTTTTTTAATTTGGACGGTAATTTGTTTTTTGTTTATTCATAAATCATCGACCTACTGGAAGAAGTCACTAAAAATATCATTAAAGTAAATCGCACATATTTCAACGATGCAGCGGACGAACTCGCCAGAAGGTCGAGTATGACAACGATAGGACCTGAACCTATTGTACCACTCCCCTTCGGTTACCTACGCAATCTGGTAAGAAAACGCACAAATGATAAACATCACAAGCTATGGGTTGACCATAGTGAGTGTAGGCAGGCCAAAGAGGCACTTTCCTCTATTGATGGCCGTTTCACGAAAAAAGCCCTAAGACTTACTAAACAGCAGTTGTGTACAGTCACAGCCNATGTCATAGGAGTCACCGACAGCCCACTTTGCAGAGCCTGCATGGAGGAGGACGAGACAGCAGCACACCTGCTACTAAGCTGCCCGGTAGTCGCTGATTACAGGGCTAAGTACTTCGGTAACCCAGGTACCCTTTGTGAGATAGTTAGTAACACCAAGGCGTTGCTGGCCTTTTTGGGGAGCTGGGGTGGATCGAATGACACATTTGTCCCACCTGCACGCAAAATACGCGCTTAGTCGTGGAGTTGCGGAAACCAGCCCGAGTTACATACAAACATAGGTACATACATCGCACATAAAGTGATATGACTTTTTGAGAATGGGTAATTTTGATAGTGTGGCATTTTGCAAGTGTGGCATATTGAGAAAAGACATTTGAGAATATGTCATTTTGCGTCAATATGTAATTTTTAGAATGTGGCATTGTGCCCCTAATCCACGACATGGTGCTGGTCGTTTGCGAACCCACCGTGGGCCACCACCCCATCTTCGCCCTCTCCAAAATTTGTGGCCTCTCTGGCCTCAAAGTGGAGATCCCCTCCCGTAGCGGCATCGTCGGACAATGTCATCGTTGCCAACTCTACCCCTACGGGCACTCACAGAGGAATTGCCACGGCAAACCCCGCTGCGTCAAGTGCCTGGGAGGTCATGGCACCGCCGACTGCCCCCGTCCGAATTTTGTTTCAATTATAAACAATAAGTCCTAAGTTATAACGGTCTTTACATTCGATCTTGCCCGAATTAACGTAAAAACATCGAGCATGTGCACGTGTGGACTTAGCATTTTTTTTTGATGATTTCCACTCACAGTTCAGCACACTAAGGCTGGTTACTGCTTAACCGAACTATCCTGTGGTGGCCTCAAATGAATTTAAGGCCCCCCAGCCAGGGCTTACAAACTAGCTAATTATCATGAATGACCGCTCGCTAGGGCATCCCCTGCGGGATACGGACCTCGGCTTAGCGGCGTCATTTCGGGAGGACAGCAAGGGACAGGCTGGGTCATATCATTATTATTTAGGGGATTTAAAACTACTGGCTCAGCGACGCGGGCTGGCTCGGTAATCAAAGATCGGGGAACTTAGCATTTGTTGCCACTTGATATTTATACGCCACCCGTTCGTACCTGCAGCCTTTCTCTCCTTTCTTTATTTCTCTATCTACACAGAATGCGCGCGTAGACACGACGGCAGAACTAAACCTAGACTGGAGTCGCAACAGACGTAAGATCGTGGAGCAAGCGAGCACTACATTCGTGCTGTTCCCTGCTATCCCTCAGGAAGATATGGAAGACCTGGCTTTTAAGGCTGCGCCGGATGTGAAGCGGCCGAGGTAATTTATACTGTATATGGGCTGTTTAAGTTTTAACCTTTTGAACGCCATTAGCACGTTTACATGACAAGCAAGCGCGTGCCCTGTACGCCAAACGTCACAAATATGTGACAAAAAGTACGGCGAATTAGTGGCTTGGCGTCGGGGGCACATCGATGCGTTTATGCTCTGGCGTTCAAAAGGTGAATCTTCTTCTTTTTTAAAGTCAAATCTATCTATCTATAAAATGAATCCCTGTTTGCCTTGGTCACGGCATCACGCGTGAACGGCTAGACCAATTTCGCTCATACTTTTTTGTTGTTTGTTATTGTCAGGAGAAGGTTCTTGAGAAAGATTAATAAAAAAACATAATCCGGGCGAAGCCGGGGCGTGCCACTAGTAAAACAAATAAATCCGTTTAAATAGCCTTGTTTTGGAACAAGCGAAAGTAGGCTTGTACCTTAGGGCAGCCTTACGTGTGGAAACCCTCTATTCGAAGAAAACTGAACACGATAAGAATTCAATTTCACGCACCCGTAACGATTTCTTTATCTATACTAATATTAAAAGAGCGAAAGTTTGGATGAATGGATGGATGTTTGTTACTCAATCACGTCAGAACGGCTGAACAGATCTTGATGAAATTTGGCACATAGGAAGATTATAGTCTCGAAAAACACTTTTTAACTGCTTTTTATCCCGGGAGTTTGTTCCAATGGAATCATTTTCGACATTCACGCGGGCGACAGCTATTTTTAATATTTATCAATGATCATACTATCGAACCGCCATTTGCATTTTGCACACAGATTTTGTTGGCATCGTCGATTGAAGTTTTCTTAGAATAGTGGGCGTTCACAGTACAAATGTACTGGTAGGTACCCTTGCCTATACACAAGTCTTAAGGCGTGATAAAGGCTGGCTAATAAGGAGACGAACGGGAAGAAATTGATGATTTTTTCAAACATGATAACTGTAGCGTGTAATCACGAAAAGTTGGTATAAGGAAGGAAGTAGGTTCTTGCACAGGCGTGCTTGTCATTTTGTAAGGCGTCCGTTACACGCTCATGCAAACGTGAATCTTTTCCAAAAGTCATGAACTCATGAATGACGAATGCTTGATGGTGAGTGATGGAATTGAATCAACATTACCTTAAACTTAAAATAATCTTAAATATGGCGACGATATATATACAGGATTCGAAAAAGGACAAGGACCCATTCCATAGACATAAAAAGAACATACTCATTCACTTTAAACTCGTGACTAATCAAATATTAAGAATCCAGAAACGATAGGTTTTCCGTCATTCACAGTCGTGACTTTGGTTAAACTGACAGCAAAACCTACCGTGTAATGGGCGCCTAAGGGCCAAGGGCAAAGGATTTTATTACAAATTATTTTGAATCTTATTTCAATGAGTTTAGAATTCATGTTACTTTATTTCGATACTACGATGCCGTGACGCGCCGCGGCATGCTGCGGCATGACGTGTCATGCCGTTTCATCCCACGGGATGCCGCGGCGCGTCATTGCATCCCGCGAGACGTAATGGGTCACTTTGGGTCGAGGAATTATGATTGCTAAATTATTTGAAATATGGTTGAAACTTGCGCAGATTCATTCTGGTTAATGTGGTCCGGTCGGTGCGCAGGGGCAAGGAAGGGAGAAGACGCGAGACGCTGCGAGATGCCACGGCATGCCGCGCGATGCCTCGGTAGTAGTAAAAATCATCGATTTCTCGAAATTTTACAAAAAAAAAGAACTTAATTCTTCTAACTACACAGTATGATCTCACTACAGTCTTCTTAGGAGCATACAGCCTCTATTAAATTCTATGTATAAGCTCATCGAAAATACTATAAATCCTTGAAGTATCATAAACCTTCGGCACCTCCAACAGAGTGTACATTAAGCTGGGCATGCACGAGGGAGCAGTGATGGGCGTGATCTGCGTGGAACTCTTCACGGACACGTGTCCGAACACGTGCCGCTTATTCCTGGAGCTGCTGGATGGAGACGCCCACGGCTACGGCTATGTGAAAACGTGCTTTTTCAGGTAACTACTTTATTGATCGAGAAAGATATGTAGGTACTTATAATCTCAGTCTCAGTAGATAGATAGAAATAGTGTTGGTCAAGGAAAGGTTCGCGAGAAAACGTTTCTTCTTTGCAATTTTGGTTTTTATAAGAAAAACCAAAATTGTATGTATTTTTTTTCAGCCAAAGACTGCCAAAAGTTCTTCATGGTGCCCTCAGACATCTATAATAAAGCTGAAGAGTTTGTTTGTTTGTTTGAACGCGCTAATCTCTGGAACTGCCAGTCAGATTTGGAAAATTATTTTTGTAAATGATAGCCACATTCATGAGGCAGCTATAGGGAATGCGAAAAAACGTGATACGCGCGTACGTAGTCGCGGGCAAAACGAGTTATGTATATTTCGTGGCCTTATTGTGACGCAGGCGTGGTTATGTTAGGTTTGAGGGAACACAGAGCACCCCAGCATAGAAAGATTAGGATTGAATGGAAGAGATAGAGTGAGAGTGCAAAGCGAGCGTACCAAGCTCCCATCATCCCATCGGTTTGAGGTTTGTGAAATGGTCAACCACTTCATGAAATGGTCAGTTTGACTACGACATAAATACATTATTCAACATTCCTACTTATAAAACTTTTCATCAAAACCTTTTTAAAATCATAAGGCTATATAGAAAAACAAAAACGACGTCAAAATTATCCTGTCAAATTAAAAACAAAATGTCAAAATTATGCTCAAACTCATTTTGTGTCTGGCAACTTTTTTTAGCAGTATAATTTTATTCCTTTTGCTTATTTCTATGAAAATCATTGACCTATCAGTCCTGGAGGGCGTTGATCAGAAAGTGTTACAGGATGTTGGTATCGGACTCGGGCGTGACCGGGGCTAATGAGCTCTTCATCAAAGTCGTCAGCCCTGAAGGCCTGACATTCACCGCTTATTTCTCCGAAGATACCCTTATCGAAGAAGTGAAAAACCGCGCGATTGATTACTTCTACCCAAATGGGGAGACAGGAGCGGGCCGGTTCAAAATTGTCCGAGTTTTTGACACTACAACTTTACATGACTTCCTGACGCTTTCTCAAGAACAAGTCATGATGCAGGAAGAACTTTTGCTTGTAGAGAGACGTCTCCCCGAAGCTGGGACCTTGTGGGACCTCGGTGCGGTTAGGGCACCTCAGCATGGGACCATTGCTGCAGCCACAGCTTCTTTACCAATGCCTACAAACGCTATTAGACAACCTAATCTCCAATCGCTTTTATCTACCAACGAACTGTCTTACGAACTAAGGAAGATTCTGATATCACTGATAGAAGCGGGAGCAAGACTCGCCGCTTCGGGCAGAAACTATGAAATGACTCTAGCTCAGCTTACTGCAGCTTTAGACGAGCCTCAGAGGTTTCAACCAGCTGTCATGCAAGTCATAACCCCTGAAGATATTGCAGCCAGACTCAACATAGCGGACTTTACAGCGTTAGATGATACTCTTGGAGTAAACAAAACAGACGGAAATGAACTATACCGTCGGGCAGAACACTTGCAGCGATTCCTGGAGAAATTCCGCGAATGGAGGAACAAGATTGCAGAACCACCTAGTCCTGAATCCATTGGGGCGTTGAAAGACCTTGGATTTACGTACGAGGAGGCTGATAGAGCGCTGCGTAATACCGGCTGTAACGTCCCAGCTGCTGCCTCGTACCTAATCGGAGAAAGAGGTTCTAGTATCTTTGAACTTGTCAACGGATTACCTGATGGTGTAATCCTGCAAACATTGCTGAAACAACCGCATATACAACGTGGTCTGCTGAATACGAGGATGCTGATTGCTTTTATAGCTATGGTTGGGCAGACGGGCAGTGCGTCCTTGTGGCTGAACTCTCCTCACGGGAGTCCGTTGTTGTCCCAGATCTCGAGGACATACCACTCGGAGAAGTACTGCCTAGCTGTGAACCAGTTTTCAGAGGAAAGGCGGGAACAGACTGCCACCACCACGAGTACACCTTCGACTTCTCGGCAGAGGAATTAAATGTTTTGTTTGGGTTTTTAATTTGTTGCTTTGATTAAATTTTTGTCGTCAACGTGGTCTATTTTCAACCTTATAAAACTAGGGAGACACCTATGAAAGTTAGTAAATTATTAAAATTCCTGTACTATGACAATTTGGCACTTCTCGCCTCATCTCACCACCGACGATCAGCGAGTAAAGCTAGAAACTGGATAAGAGTTGGCGAGCAGCGAGTGTGTAGTTCCTATAGTTTTGTCGCTCGGCTATAAGCGGCTCTTGTGCGACGGGCGATTAGTGCGGCACTCTATAGGTAGAAGTTACCACTGGTTGGTCTCTCGGCGTGAGTCTGACTTCTGATCGCCAAGCGAGCATCGCTGCGCGAGTATTGTCTATTATAGCTCTTATCGCTGAGACAAACCAGTGGTATGAGTTCTCGCCGGCAGTGTGAACAGTCAGCTATCGACTATAAATGTATGTGTTTCTTTTACTCGGATCTATATATTTTTTCCGTTTCCTCCACGAGAAACTAGTTGATAGCTAATCGCTTCCACGTCGGCGGTGGGACAAGTGCCTGAGCAATTTATGGGCTTTTGATGAGAATTGGTAATCCTTACTACGGATATCTGCAGCACCAGCAGAGGCATTGCAGGTGCCACCGCAAACACAAATTCAATTGTCTCTTCATCAGATGTAGGTACTTGTCACCACATAGTCCTGTCCACCAGGCTAATCACTTGTTAACAGCTGCTATAGAAAGTAACTGTTCAGAGTACGTAAAAGTTAACTTTAAAATGCTTCGTTACCAAAATATAAATACCGCCTACTGTTATTTATCTATCCTATTTATGAGTTCTTAAAGAAATTAGTCAGTACGACGTCACTTAGGCTCTCAAAATAAGGCTTTTGAGCGCCACGCGAGTTGGAGTGTGGGAGCGAGACAAAGCCTGGAATGTGCCTGCGTTTTGCGGGTATTACTTTTATGTTTTCGTCAAGACACTCGTGCTTGGTTTTAGTCACATGATATATAATCTTATTGTAATTATTTTTGTAACTATTTTCACAAGCACAACAGACTTGGTTTCCGTACGTCATGTCGTCATGTCCTAGACGATCATTGAAAATCAGCGCCGTGCTGTGGGTCCCCCACGGCACAGCATTATGCTGAGTGGAAGCCTTTTTGCCACAACGACGACATGCATCTAATTTATTTATACTTGCTCACATCTTTGTTATTTATATTCATATTTAGTTTTTAACTTGTCTTTACTAACAGGGTTTGGTTTAAGCAAAATCCACTTATGTATGTAGATATGTCGTTTTGTGGCAATATTTTTTTTTTCTTGCTAAATGCATCAGTTTTTCAACAATGGAAATAGTTACGGTTGTCTCTGTGTACAGGAAAGTACCTCACCTATACTGGAGTGGTGGGGACGTGATTTACAACAACGGGTTCGGATGTTACGCTCAAAGTGGACGGGAGGTGCCTATCGGTGCTGAGAACTACCACTATCCGCATTCCATGCCCGGTAAGTAGTGTACAAAGTAATTTGATAAGCGAAATCAGGGGTGTGGTGTAAGTGTGGCATTGTATTGGGTCTAAATTTTTTGTAGAAAAATCCCATTTAAAGTCCACTGCTAGACATATGTACAGTCAACAAAGCTATTTGATATACAGGCAATAATTCAACTTTTCCCCTGCACAGCCAATATTTATTTCTAAAGTGTGCATTATAATAACTTTTTCAACTTATGACATACCTGCTTACGAGTGTGGTGTATATGTTACTGTAAAAGCTCGAACTACGGTAAATCTTAAGATTTAAGTGTAAGTCTTAGGATTTACCGACATGAGTTGGTAAATGTAAGTATTTCTGAAGATACGACGATTTTTTCGAGCTTTTACCATTCGAACTCAGTATATGCTAGGTTTTACCACTGTCAGCTGGTAGATGTTGGTTTTAGGAATAAAACAATGAGTAATTCTTAATTATTTACTTTGAACTATTAGACAAAACAGGTACATAGTATTATAAAGATATCATAATGATAGTAACAAGTACAAACTAATATCAACTTATTTAAATTATTTTGAAAAAACACATAACGTATATATCTGAATATCTCAATCTCTGTCATATCTATCTAACTGAATCAGTACTTCTCTATTTGGAATTTAACAACGAAATACAAACATAATGCTTATAAAAGCTAGTCTAACTTAATTATTATTTTTCTTATTATTTGGTTTAGAAGTAAAAAAAGACAATCAAATGTAATTGATTAATAGGTAAGGTTCCTAAAAAAACATTTCACTTGTTACAACACGGATTGCTGTTGTGGCATTTAGAATTACAAAGTAATCCTGATGATCTGCAGGTGCATTTTTTCGTCGAGCATTTTTTTTGACAATTACATTTTTTGAATCCTTGTCCTCCAGTTAACGACAATTTTCCGACAACTTCTCGAAGACTCACTTCTTTATCCGTAACAATCTCTTCTATCTTTATAAAATCTTCAGAGCATGCGGCGAACTGATTCTTGGTGTAAAGCTGTTTTAGTATTCTACAAGTCGATGCGCTGAGCACGTTATGACATGTTTTGTTTTTCAACATTTACCATGCCATTGATGTAAATCCTAAGATTTACCAACGGAATGGTGGTAAAAGTTCGAATCGCAAATCTTTTTGGACATTTACCATTAGGAATTGGTAGATCTTAGGTTTTACTGGAATATCTTAGGATTTACTGCAGTTCGAGCTTTTACAGTAACATATACACTAATTATCTACTCAACACACTCACAACATTGTTTAAAAGTAGTTGCAAATTAGCTGCCTGCATACCAAATAACTTTGTTGACTGTACATTTCTCACAAAATTTAACTTGTTTCTCGACTCTCTCTTCCCTGCCTGATATGGGCTAACTATCAGTCAGCGTGGGATGATCGTCGCT
Organism: Mamestra configurata; assembly: GCA_002192655.3. NCBI lineage: Eukaryota > Metazoa > Arthropoda > Insecta > Lepidoptera > Noctuidae > Mamestra > Mamestra configurata. Next base: position 6,817 of record NDFZ01002862.1, on the reverse strand, counting down.
CCGCTTGGTCCGAAGATGTAATACTTACCCTACTTTTGCCTATTCGCGATCTCTACTCAAACCTCAGTGATAAACGTAACTCCTACGGCCGTTGTCGGTGGAGTCGTCGAGGCCATACAAGAGTCGTTGAATGACCGAGATAAGGAAAAATAATCGCTCCCTCCGCTAGCTAGATGGACTGATGACATGAAAGTTTACAACATTTGGTTACAAGTTTTACGGTTAACGGTTAGGCAGAAGACTAAAAGCCAGACAGCGATATCTTAGTACCCAGTAAATGGACTGTGGAAGGCAGAAAGCGATCGCTCGCGGCCATTTTAACGCACAGAATGATTGATAGCGAATGCCTTGTTGAATTAAATCTATGTACCACTACTGCATAAAATCTAAAGAAATAAATAAATAAACTACCTACTGGTCGTATGCTACATCCGATTAAACTGGGATCCGATCACAAGCTAGTAGGAAAAGTAATTTAAATAAGACCAAGACAACAATAAGACCACTTACCAGATGGGGAACACGCATTTCAATCATTTGTAGTCCTCTCTTCTTGGTCAACCGGCGTCTTGGGTAGAGTTCATACATTGTATATATGTCGGAGAATGACTAGGTATTCACCTCAACATGTTCAGTGTTCAAGGGGCACATTGGCGACATCAGGGTAAAATGCGAGCACAAAACAAAGTAGGTAGGTACATAAAGAACGTTTTATACAATTTTATTTAGGTTTCACAACAATGTTGACTTATTATTTATTTACCGGACAATTACTAGGACATAAAACGATAGTACAACTATTTTAGTAGGTAATCGAGCAGCGGGTTCGCGATACCACTCAACTTTGCCAACAACAGTATCACATTTTTCAATGATCCAACTCGATCCACCATAAAATCAATCACTATCCTAACATGAACGTCAAACCATTCCCGCCCTTAGCCGCGCCCAACCGCGCATGCGCGCAGGTATTACCAACATGGCGGCTCGACCCCGCTCGAGGAATAAATCTTCTGCTGTGATTGGACACAACTCGGAAGTACAATACAGTAACTTCAAATAAATGCAAAATTTCACAAAACAAATAAAATGAAATTAAAAAAAAACAAATCACCTTTTGTAGCCAGCAATCATCTCGATTCAGACTTCTTCCTCCGATATACATATACATATATAGGTATACGTGTAGTATATAATCTAAGGTATACGTACCTATGACCTCAGAATATTTTCACGCAGGGTTGCTGTCAATGCGTGTAACGGTAGATGATGAGATGTGCGGTATCTTCAACATCACATTCAAGCCCCTGCCACAGCTGGATCTACGCAACGTTGTCTTTGGCCGAGTGAGTAGGTACTTTATACATAACGTCATGCCTGCACTCCCCTAAGACCCAGGCAAAAGACGTTTCCGAAGCAGGAGGTGTCACACCATAGACTTCCTTACTCCGGGCTTCTACTGAAAAAAAAACCGATATTAATAAATTTTGCCCGACCTGGGGAACGCATGTTGCCCTGTGCCCATATAAATTATAAGTAGTATGCAGACTGGATTTTTGTGCTTTGGTCACAAGGATGTAACACCTTTGCCGCTTTTTACTTACTGCTAAAGGGAATACTGGGTTGATAATAACTTGCGACAAGAGACGGGACCGCAGCAGACCATAAAAGACATGGCGGGAAGACTTGGATGTCTTCCTTAGGTATTGACAAGAGGCACAAAACCGGGAACGAGGGAGGCCTTTGCCCAGCAGGCATAATAAAATGCCTCGTTACCTATCCCCAGGTGATCCGACCCAGCAGTACCTACGACATAATTAGCAAGCTAGGCGTGGCTCTCAGCTCCCGGCCCGTGGTGGAGATCAGGTCATCGCGCCGGAAGGTGGGGCAGCGCTGGGTGCTCGGAAAACATAACACGCAGCTGGCCGAGAGATCGTCTACGCGCCTTACCAGAATGCTCATGGCGTAATTTCTGAACTGTGTTATAGAAACGTGGAAAATTGGAATTAAATTATGTAAACCCTAACTAGTGACCTGCTTCGACTTCGCACGGGTGCTAATTTGTATAGGTACCTTCACAAACCTTCGTTTTCCGCTGGTTTCAATATCCGTGGTACTGATACCGAGGCAGGCAGCGACTGTTTTATACATACTATTTAGAGATTTGATCCGTTAAGTAGGCTTATCAATTGATGCTCGAGACTTCGAATATAACACTGACGAATTAATATGCACTGATTTCATTTGCTTTTTGTTTGTTCTACCTATTTCTCAAGCCCGAGATGTTTTTAACCGCCTTCACAAAATGGAGGTTTAGAATTCATCTGTAGCAGGTAAGTGTACAACGTGTAACAGTATAAACGCAATACCTCGTAAGGGGTCATTGTACTCATCATTATCAACAACTTTTACTATGAGACCAACCCCGAAATCGCGAAAAAACAACCAGCTGTACAGTACATTTTGTCGAGTATTGAGCCCAAAAATGTATGGGGGAGTCAAATTTTTTAGGAGATAGGAACAAAATGGAACTCATCTATTTAAAAAAAAAAAATACTTATTACAGTAAATCTCGGAAGTGATCACTGTTTAGAAGTTATAAGCCAAAACCTGATAAATTACCGAAAATTTTGAAGTTTTCTGAGCACCACGCAGTGCATTCAATTGTACTTATGGTACAATACGAATCTGCACTTTTGAGAATCTGATAATTTGCGAATCTGGTAATATCGAAATTGAGCCAGGTCAGGTCTTTCGAAGTGGAATCTATCCTAAAAACATCCCAAAAAATCAGGACAGTGCAAAATTATTGCGACCTAAGATGTTTTAAATGACTGGCCTAATATGGATGAAATTATTTAACCTCAACTAACGGCGCAATTCTAAAGGAACAAGTAAACGGTAATTCTTGTAGCAGAAATGAAACTCAGATTAAAATCACAAAATAACTATTTATTATTTATTGATAAAACATCATTAAAAACATTTTGTAACATCATACAGTTCTAACAAATAGGAGACAAGATGATAATAATATAGAATTGACAAATACTAAAGATTTATTTAATTAATTAGATTTTTATGGAACGTTTTTTTTTCCGAAACTTTTCTTTTTTTTTCAAATGTGGACTCTCCATATTTGAAAAAAAAACTTTGGGGAGTTGGGGAGCTTAAGATTATGAGTGATAAATATCACGATACGTTATGCAATCATAATTGTATACACTTAATTAATATGAAAACCGAAATGACACTACTCTTCCAGGTTAAATACAATAATAACAAAATTATAATCATTTAAAAACATCGATGTAGCTTTCGAAATCATATTCGCTGAAACTTGTCGTATTTTCACGAAATCGAGTTATTCCAGCCAATGCTATTTCGGATTTTCGTTTTATTACAAAACTGTTCGTTGAACAAAACCGTTATAAGTAAAAAAGTTATTTTATATTTAAAATCAGGTGTTACGAAACGTTTTAGTTAACTACTCGTACACCTATGATAATTTAATTTCAATTGCTTTGCTTTGAATTGAAATTGAAAAGGATCACAAAAAAAGCCATTAACCTAATATATTTCTAAGTAAATGTTTGGCATCTTTAAAGGAGATTTGGCAGGTCAAAAGTGTATTTGATCAATAAACAGGCAATCGCATTTAGATATTTTTAAACGCTTATAATTTATTTAATAACGAATAAATATACATATGTTTAAGTCCCATGCTATTGACATTACTTATTACAAAATTAAAATCTTTTCAGCCTATTTTACAGCTTTTAGAAATATTTTCATCTACCCGCCCCCCTCCCTACACAACAGGACAAAACAATTACAATGGTCGAAAAATTTGGTTTACCATCTTTAATATTTAGTTGCATTTGCTCGCAACCAAGGGAACCTACAGAAGGTTCCTTATCTTCTATATGATATAGACAAACATGCCCAAATAGGCGATTAAAATTGTTTTGATAATATCTTCTATGTCCCCTGGACTGAAAGACTCCACGCAATGGTTTATTCACGGGGGTTTCAATTACTGAAACATTTCTGTATTTATTGTCACGAGATCAAAACAATTTTGATTTCTTTAGAGACTAAAGTCAGGTTCATTTTCTCCAATTATGTAAAATCTATTGAAAAAAAAAAGCGCTTTTCAATTGATACAGGGGTGGTTCATAGATACTAAACTTATATAAATAAAAACTGGTTAAACAAAACTTTTGGGCCATAGAACACACAAATTTACTTTATGAGACGATTATACTGCACTTTTCGATGTTTTATTTTGCTAGCGATATGTAAGTGGATTCCACAATCTTATAATAAAATAATACATATGTGTGATCTGCATTTAAACGAGACTGAACACGGCTCATAGATAGGAGGTTAGTATTATGAAAATACCATGAAAAATACTGGTTTTCAGCTGTATCCGACCCCAGCACAGTTGGCAAAGGGCTGCTCAGATTGAATTTATTTGAAGAAACGTATGTCAACTTACTGTGTTTCTATTAGCGACTAAATATGAGCCGTATTCAGCTGAGGTACATTGCTGCAATTCACGACCGCGCGTCAACTATTCAAACAAACATTATAACGACGTAAGAGTCACAACCACATGGCGCGCGCTCGTGACCTTCATTATATCTATATAAACAAAATGTAGACGGTATATACAGGATGGCTTATCATGCTAGGAGGAGATCGTCGCCTCGCTTCTTGTGTTTTAGCAGTCTGAAGACTCTCCTGTGGAAAAAATAAAATAAAACATTAATAAAAAACGACAAAAAAACGTTTGTTGTATGGGAGCCTCCCCTTATATATTCATTTTATTTTCATTTTTAAAGTGAGTTATATAACTCAATATTCTGTGAATATTTCAAGCGTCTACCTGTTGCCGTTTTCAATATCGAGAAAAAACGAACAAAAAAATCATGTTTGTTGTATTGGAGGTTTGGTGACCTGACACAGGGTACCATACTAGTAACTCACATTCAGTGTCATTGGGTTATTCAATTAGGAATTTCTCTGTGTCAGCCTGCAGTTAGGAAGTTGGTGGTGTGACACCCCCGTGTCTCGGACGACACGCTAAGCCGTTGGTCCTGCGCCTCATCTCTCTCCGGTCGTGTCGGGTTGCCGTCCCTGAGGACTATGAGGGTGCTGAAAGGCAGGGCACCTGTGTTTGCGGACACACTACTGCTCGATGGCTTATCTCCGTTGAGAATGGCCGCCATGGCCGAAATCGGTCACGAGGACTATTATTACTCACCATATAGTCTTAGGCACATGCCCCCAGTCCTTGGGCGTGTGGTCGAGCACGCCCTGCACGTCCGCGTCGGGCACGAGTACGTCGGACACGACGGGCAGCACGCGCACGTTGCACGCGCGCGGACACGGCACCGACTGCTTGTCGTCCAGCGCCAGCTCGATGCGCATCGTCACCTCCCATACGGAGCGCAGGGGGATGTTTGCCACCTGAACGTAACACACATGAGAACCATACTTCTATCAAGGGCTTTGGCTAGAATGTTTATTTATTTCTTTAACAGTTTATGTACACACATTTAACAAATAGATAAGAAGGGAACAGAAAAATAGGTACAAAGGTGATGCTTATTTCTAAAGAAATCTCTTCCAGCATACCTGCGAAAGGAGAGATAAAAGAGATGTAGATATCGTGTGTAATAGTTATGCTTACACAGAAAAAAGACAAAAAACTTTAAATATAACATACTATACATAAATATAACTAAAATTAATATCATACTACTGAAATAATAATATAAGATAAATAATAATATTGTTACGCGCCAGAATTAACGTCGGGTACATTAAGTTACTACTAGCGCCATCTAGTATCGAGTAGCAGAACTAGTAGAATCAAGTACCTTCTAGACATTTCTTTGCCAGAACATTCTACACTTCTCGATATCTGGTCAGTCGGCAGCGGTAGTTACGCGTACTTTCCAGATGTTTCGAGAACAGAATTTTCTAGAACTAACTATAATAATGTAATAATAATAATAATAACGGCCAATGGCATAATTGCCAAGAGCCTCGACCAACATCTAAAGAGGCTCTCGTTGGGCAGCTGGAACAAGGGCTTGATCCAGAAAGCAGTACTCCTGGACACGGCGCGCATAGTTAGGAGGTTCCTCTCTCAGGAGCCCTGACCACCGGTAGCTTGGACCCTGTTCCCGATACCGGTGGGCTACTATTTTTTATATTTTTAAATATTTTTATATCACTGTATTTTAATATTTAAAAATGTAATTTGTATGTATATAAAAATGAATAAAGGAGATAATAATAATATTTCTCGCCGCCGACGACACCACCACCTGCGCGTCGGCGCGGACGAGGCCGACCTCCGACCAGCTATCGGTGGAAGTGTGCAGCGCATGCGATGGACGCAAACGATCAATGAAAACGTCATGCGCTCATACTATGGGGCTACAGAGGGGGGAACTAACTTGACTGCGTACCGTGGTCGGATGCTCTCTCTGTTTCAGGTGCTTGAGCCAGCTGTCAACGTATCAGCCCAACGGCTATGGGATCATGTGCGGGTCATCCTGCGTAACCGTATGTTGGATGACGCTGTACTTGATAGACTGCGTCTGGAGTCACGGAGTGGCCGCGTCTCACCTGCTTCGCCACCGGCCGCGGTGCAAATGCAATCTAGTGTTTCACCGCGACCCAACAACGTCGGTGAAGATGATGGTGATGGGGCTATATCCGGGAGTACCCAATACAATGAGCGATTGAGGAGCGCTTTGGAGGATGCTTTCCGAGAGTATCGCTCCACACCGCCTGA
>NDFZ01002861.1:0-21233 GCA_002192655.3 Mamestra configurata | reverse complement strand
TAGTACTTCAACGGTTCGAGAATGATTTCTATGAAAAATTGAAGCCACATTCTCATCTGCAGATGACATCTGTGGGGCTACTCTTTAAAGCCAAAGTCCGTAGTTTCGGGCTTAGTTGCGGGCGTAATCTACTCCGTATCACCTAACTACTAAGAATGATTGACAACACGATTTAACAGTTACTGTCACATCGTGTTGTCATTCATTCTTAGTTCGGGTTCGGAACTAATCGTTAGTCCGTTGGTGGTACGGAGTAGAACACCTATGTACAATTCGACAAAATACTTACTAACCAAAATTGCTCCACAAATGCTCACAGAAACAGGTCTAAATCAATATTCAGACATTGTCTCAGTAATTGGATTGCTTAATCGTGGACTACCCTCAGGCCCTAATGGCCTATTTAGTCCAATAGTTTGAGGTCCCTGGCATGTCAAATAACGTTGCCATTCATTTAATTATGTGGGTAACTTCGTCAATTATCTGCCCAGTGTACTGTGAAGTTAATTGGGCTGATATAACTAATAAGATACAAATGAATGTTAGGTTTAAATCCGTTTCTTTAGCTTCATCATTTGCCTGCCTAGCCTATTTCCAACTATATTAGGGTCTGCATTCAGTCAAACCGGATTCAGCAGAATCCCAGTATTTTACGTGGAGCGGGCTGCCTACCAGACCTCCACAACCGATTAACTGGGTGACACGGTACTCCTTGGCAGGACTGGTGTCAGATTTTCTAGCTGTCCTTAACGACTGCCAAAGATCTACAAATGACAGCCGGGACCAAGACCAACGGCTTAACGTACATTCCGAGGCACGGAGGAGTCTCGGTATGTTTTTAGCTCACGTTCATAAATTTTCGAAAAAAAAAAATATATATACAAGGTGTTCCGGAAATGCGTGGTGGTAGCTGGTATACATACAGGAAAAAAATACCAAAACATAAAAAAAAAACTACTTTTCTACAAAAATTCGACCACAAAAACGTCGTTTTATGTCAACATCAATCGAGGTTACAACGACATAGTACGAGTCCTCACGTTACGTCAATTAAATTCACACTAATACTATAAAGGCGAAAGTTTGTGAGTGTTTGAGTTACTTCTTCACGCGCAAACGGCTGGACCGATTGAAATGAAATTTTGTATGGAGACTGTTTGAGTCCCGGGAAAGTCATAAGATAGTTTTATCCCGGGATAATGTTCCCTTGAGATAACTTTCGACATTCACGCGGGCGGAGCCGCGGGCGGCAGCTAGTATACAATAAACTACCGAATGATGTCAAAAACTAAGAAAATGACAAAGTTTCTGTCAAACTCTGAAAACCTACCTACTTGTCGATAAATATTATTAAACAAATAATGTGGTTTTAACGATAACTTTAGAACGTAAACGTGACTTTGAAGACATTTACACTATACAAATTTTAATACATATTTTATTTATGTTGACATGACCATTTAATTTTAATTTATTTCAGACTACCGTGCCATTTTATATCTACATTATACAAACATTTATATTTCTATTCAACTTGTAGTTGAATTTGATTGAATTTTATTTAAATTTGTTCCGTTTTATTTTTGTATTTTATTTGTAATAAAGCCACTATTATGTTATTGTCACAAATGTGTCTGTTCTTTCTCAACTCAATATTAAGACCCGTATTGTGTACAGTTTGCTTACAGCGTATTTTGACCTATTTTGGCCACATAATGCAAAGGGGAGATAGCAGCCTTGAAAAGCTGGTAATTGTTGGCAATACTGAAGGAAAGTGAGCACGAGGCCGGTCGCCAACACGATGGTCGGACCAAGTGAAAGAAGCTATGTCCTCAAACAAATTCCAGCAGGTGGTGATGGCAACTTTGGACCGGAATCGATGGAGACAGATTGTCCACTTAAAGGGGTCCAGTGACCACGATCCTCAGTAATAAGGGATTAAATTGATTAAGATCTTGTTAAACACATGTGACTGCAATAAAAAATTGAATTTAATTTAATTTGATTGGCCTGTTGGTCGAGTGGTTAGTGACCCTGACTGCTAAGCCGGAGGTCGTGGGTTCGATTCCCACCCAGGACAAATCTTTGTGTGATGAGCATAATCATTTGTTCTGTGTCTGGGTGTAATTTGTCTATAATATGTATGTATTTAGAAATATATAAGTATGTTTATCAGTTGTCTGGTTGCCATAGCACAGGCTCTGCCTAGTTTGGGATCGGATGACCGTGTGTGAGTTGTCCCAAGATATTATATTATATTATTATTAATTTAAGTAGGGTTATGTAGAGTCATGACTTTGCTCGAGATTCGATATCTTTTCTTTTTAACAGTAAAAACTGTTTGCACCAGACAGAAAATCGAGTATCTTAAATTACGCCAAAATAAAGTCAAAGTCAAAACGTTTATTCCAATTATGCCATTAAAAGGCACTTTTGAACGTCAACATAACAGTTAAAAAATATGTATGAAAATAAAGCGACTCTACTGTCCATTCTCAAAGGTAGATTCTTATGGAGAAGAACGGACAAGAAACTTCACAGTTACTCTTTTCAAATAAACGTTTTACAATAAATGGTACTCACATATTTACAAATGTTGTAAAATATCAAAGGAGACGAAAAGAACAAAGTCTTAAAATGCTTAAAATAACACGACGGATATATCTCATACTAGCGACCCGCCCCGGCTTCGCACGGGTGCAATGCTGATACTAAATATACTACAGAATGTCTTTATATAATGCACAATGTATTTAAACTACTTAATTGGATAAGGATTAATGCTGTATTGCTTAAACTCGCTTCGTAAATAAGCCATTATTTCTCGTAAAAGTGAAGGATAAAAAATGGTTATTGTGGGTTATCCCTAAGAGATAGACATATACCATTACCGACGTTTTTGTAGACCTTTTTAAGGTGTACAATACTGTAGTATATTATTTTGTTCTATCTCGTTGGGTTCAGCCAGCGTTTGCAATTTAAGTGCGAAAAATGTGTTTATTTACGACATCACTTTAGAAACCTCTAAAATTATCAGTGTTTCTCTACTATATTATGTATATATAATACATATAAACCTTTCTCTTGAATAACTCTATCTTTTAAAAAAAACCGCATCAAAATCTGTTGCGCAGTTTTAAAGATCTAACCATACGTAGGGACAGACAGACAGCGGGAAGCGACGAAGCCCATCGATATATTCTGTTATTTTTCAAGCTCCTATTGTAATTTATTAATGGTGTACAGTCGCCAGCACATCAAGCTACAATTATCATTCAAATTTCTTTAACAGATTTTCAACTTTATTGCTGAAGCATTAGGTTTAAGGTTGAAGCATTGGGAAAAGACAGTTCGGGTAGGTTAATATGCTGGCGTTTGTACAACAAACGGTAGTCCTTTCTATATTCTATTCTATCTTAATCACCAAAATCATTTTATCACACAAACATTTTTGACAGAAATATATGCACAGTGTAGTAGACGCGTTGAAATTCAGTGAAGAGTATCTGATAAACCGCGGGTAACACCACGGGGCAAAGTAGCCTATGTGTTAATCCAGGGTGTCAGCTTCCTGCCGCCAAATTTTATTCGAATTGGTACAGCCGTTTGCGCGTGAAGAAGTGACAAACATACACACACTCACAAACACACTTTCGCCTTTATAATATTATTAGTTTGATAAGTGTGATAATATTAGTGTGGCTCTGTAGTAAAACGCATCGGCTCACCAGGGACATGGCAAATTCGAACTTTTGTATTTCCCGATACCAATCCTGGGATATTCAAGTCACAGCTCATACGATTGAATAGGCCAGGGTTTCCCAATCTTTTTTATACTGCGACTCCCTTTAAATGTTTTTTTTTTGTTTTGCGACGCCCATGTAAAAGAAGATACTTGTGGCAGCTCCATTTGGAAAAACTAGTAGGTACGTACAATCAATGAGATAATAGAATTTGCTTTTCTAATTAAGACTTTGATGTGAAATGTTCGACTTATAACAATTTATTGTAAACTTGGCTTCAGATCAGATCTTCAACAGATTTTGCATGCAGGAAGACATTCAAAACATGACGTNAGAAGAAGCCTGTTCACTCTAATTTTGAAGAGATTAAGGTTGTATGCGTTCGGAAACACAGACGCAGGCAGAGAGTTCCACTCCTTTGCTGTGCGCATTATAAAAGACGTTTGGAAATGTAGGTCGAATTGGTGGAATAGCAACAAGGTAGGGATGGTAACTTGCAGTGCGTCTAGATTTTCGATGGTAGAAGGGGGCCGGTGGGATGAGGTCGTGGAGTTCCGTGGATTTTGGGTTATCCCTAGGAGATAAACATATACCATCGCGGACTTTTTTGTAGACCTTTTTGGTGGAGGTGTATAATAATGTAGTACAATATTTTGCATGTCATCATACAAGTTACATAGGAAATAGATGTCTCAACACATTAATTTTCAGGTAATCAACATAGAAGTGACCTTGTTAGTCGAATTTTATATATCCCGATACTAATCCTGGGATGTTAAAATCACAGCCCATATGATTGAATTGGTCAAGGGTTCCCAATCTTCTTTAGACTGCGACTCCCTTGAAATGTTTTTTTGTTTTGCGATGTTAAAGAAGATACTTGCGGTAGCTCCATTTGGGAAAACTGGTAGGTATGTACTTACAATCAATGAGATAATAGAATTTGCTTTTCAGATTAAGACTTTGATGTGAAATGTTCGACTAATAACAATTTATTGTAAACTTGGCTTCAGATCAGATCTTCAACAGATTTTGCATGCAGAAAGACTTTCAAAACATGACGCTCCCATTTTATTTGCCAGTTGTAGCATTTGCGTTTCATTTCCGAGGTGGTTTGCGACGCCTCTGGGAAAGCACCGCGACGCCCTGGGGAGTCGCGACGCACAGTTTGAGAATCCCTGAAATAAGTCTTCAGTCTTCAGGCATCGCTGTAATAAAGGTTGGTCCGTATCCTACTAACCGGGTACCTATATTCTAGACTCCAGGTTACTACCCTTCCAGGAATTGAAATTTGGACGTGAGGGTCAGCAGTCAAATCCAGATTTTACACTATCAATCAATCCGTTTAGCGTTTTTCCAACAATGTCGACGTCGGCTTCCAGTTTGGCCGGATACCGCGGAATACCAGTATTTTAAGTGGTGTGATCACCTACTAACCGAGACTAATGGGCCTCATCAGAAGGCTTAAAGTCATCCAAAGAGCAATGGAGAGGGGAATGCTCGGAGTTTCCTTGCGTGATCGAATCAGGATTGACGATATCCGCAAGAGAACCAAGGTTACCGAAATAGCCCGAAGGATCGCCAAACTCAAATGGCCGTGGGTAGAGCACATTGCTCGCAGAACAGACGGTTGATGGGGCTGAAAAAAAAATAAAGAACGTACCAGAAGACGCAGCGTTGGAAGGCCTTCCACAAGTTGGACCGATAACCTGGTGAGGGTCGCGTGTAGCCGATGGATGCGAGACGCACAGGACCGGTTGTTGTGGCGTCATGCGTGGGGCATATGTCCAGCAAATATGATGATGATGACCGCCTACATGACCATCACAACCCAGAAACAGGGTAACATGATATCCCTTGGCAGAAATAGTTGTCAAATTTTATACCATAAATAACACGAAATGCCGCTTCCATATTTTTTTCAACAAGTCACTAAAGCGTGGAGGAACATTTTGGCTCAAGTCAAAGTTTTTTGGCCGTAACTTCTTTTAATGTGGCAATAAATCTGTATTAATTAGCATTTTTACAACCAAGTATTCATTTAAATTTTTTATTGCAGATCAGAGTGCAAAGAGCATGAATGGTTATTTGTGGCAAATGTAGTCTGAAATGTAAGGAATTTATCAATTCAAGCGGAGGTTTTTCAAGGCGCAAAATAGATGAAGTCATTTTGAAGATGAACACGCAGTTAAATGTAGTTTTCAGTAAGTCATACATGGATAAGATTCATTTTACTTCAAAGTTTGTAAAAGAAATGTAACTCAATCAAAGTCCAAAAATGTTTTTTGGTAGAAATTAAGCGCAATTATCTCTGTAATGAAAACTGAATACTTATACCCCAGTAACTCATTATATCAGTCGAAAGCCGTCCACTGCTGGACATAGGCCTCCCCCAAGAGGTTGCCATAATCGCCACGCTTGGCAGGCGGGTTGGCGATAACAATGTAGCTGTTGCAAGGAAGAGTTTTGGCCGAAAGGTATGTTACGGTGGTGTGGTGTTTCCGCAGCCGGCTATGCGACACCTCGCAGCTTAACACGACGCCGTCGCTTCGTTTGCAGTCGTTTTTAAGTTTGTTGTATAATATGTATTCGTTTTATACTTATTAATTTATTTATTTATTGGCCTATCTACAATTGTTACACTGTTTGTCCCAATAATAAATGCAATAAGTATAATAAAAACATAGTGTACAATATGATGCGATAGACACACAGTATTGCAGAAATAACACTTACAACAACTAGTGGGTAGTTCTGGAAATACAGTAGATACAAAGACAGAAAGAAGAAAAAAAAAAGTCAAAACGGTGGTTATTTTTGATGGACTTGGCGAAGTGATGTGAATTTTCGGAGTGATGTGGAATAAAAATCAATTGATTGATCGCAATTATTAAGAAACCTGCAAAGTCTGGGGATGGGGGAGTTGGATCCTGATACAGTTTAGCGGAATGGGGGACGTAATAGTTCGATAGGATGACGCGGATTTATTGTAAGGTAGGTTTAAATTAAACTTACTTAACAACTACGGACAGTCTATTTTACTATGAAGTATTTATTGTAGTTATTGTTTTTATACTTATACATATATGTATTGTGCTTTATGGACGTTAGTTGCCTGAAATAAAGGATACAGAAATAAAGACCAATGACCTACTGGACAATGCTCTGAAGTCTACAATACCAATACTATCCACTCATCTATATTTCAGCCGCTGTTCTGCGTCTATTGCAGGATATCAAAGGACAGTGCACCGAATTCAACGTGTACAAACGTCAAAGGTGAGACTGACTGATGGGAGGTTGTGGTCGGGTTGACCAATAATAAACGGGTACATGTTGACATATGATCTTGTGAGATGATATTATTAATTTAAGGGTTCTAAAAATTTTAAATAATTTTTTTTAGATTGACGTGAGTAATAAAGTAATTATGTCAATGAGCACTTTATGCGGCATGCAGTTAAATATTTAGAATTTTGAACAACAAGCTCTATCTCATACAAAACAAGGTTTAAATTCCATTGCAACCCTTTCTTTTAACTCTTGGTATTAAAAAATGTCACTTAAAAATCAAATTTAAATAAAAGGATTTTTTCCCGGGTTTATAAATAAGATTATATTTAAGTAGTCCGGCAGTTAGATTATCGAAAAATATTGCATACGTATTTTTTATTTTATCAAATCAATAAAAAATCACGAAGATAAAACGCATCGAAGATGGTGATGACGCATGAGAGAGTAGGGGCTTGTTACGTCACTTTCCAGTAAAAACTGTACTAGTAAGTGACGTCACACGAGGTTTCAACGCATTGCGTCGTCTTTATTTTTTGTTTACGTGACATAAGAAAAAAATACGTGTACAAATTTTTATGGAATTCTATCTGACGGACTTTTTTGATGGATTTAGTGAATTATGCTAAGGTCGTAAAAAAAATCTCAAATTTTAATATTAATAAATAATAATAAAAAATATAAAAATATATTTTTTTCAATAACCTTTCTAGAAATTTTCGTGGTTTTCCTACTTTCATCACTATGTCTGAACTTTTAATAAAAGCTTAGGAATATTTTGACGGGACAGCATAATATTATTCCTGAATTTTAATGAGTATGGATTGTTATTTTTCGTATTAACCTCCTAAATATGGTAATAGGATTAAATTAACATAACTAAGCGAGTTTAAACAGATGTAGGAAACTGTCGTGCTCAAAGATATGACCCGCTTATTTCAGTCTTATCTACACTACTACACTAATAGNGTAATAGGATTAAATTAACATAACTAAGCGAGTTTAAACAGATGTAGGAAACTGTCGTGCTCAAAAATATGACCCGCTTATTTCAGTCTTATCTACACTACTACACTAATAGTATAAAGAGGAAAAATTTGTATTTTTGTGTGTGTGTGTATGTTTGTAATGAATAAACTCAAAAACCACTATGCCGATTTCAAAAAATCTTTCACCATTGGAAAGCTACATTATCAGCGAGTAACATAAGCTTTATTTTATCCCCGTATTTCCACGGGAACGGGAACTACGCGGGTGAAACCGTGTGACGTCCGCTAGTATTCTATGGTTCCGAACTCTGCATGGAAAAACGGAACCCTTATAGAATCACTCGGTTGGCTGTCTGTCCGTCTGTCACAGCCAATTTTCTCCGATTCAGTTGAAATTTGATACACATTTATGTCTTTCTGTGACCCAAAGATGACATATCACAAAAATAAATAAATTTTGAAAATTGATACTTTTTGGGCGTCAATTAAGAAAAATAAAAAAAAGTTTTTTCAACTGTACCTACTGTATTTATCAAATTAAACGGCCTATTGTGAGAACTCAATTTTTTTTTATAATTTTAAAATAAACAGTGTAGAAGTTATTCAAGAAATTAGACGAATACCAACCCATCACTCCTTATCTCCGAAACTGAGCCTAAAATTTTGAAAAAACTGCTGATAATAGTTTTTTACCTAAAGAATACATGAAAACTTATAAGAAGTCTATAGTCTGAACAAAACATGGTACAAAAATTAAATTCGTTCGGAACCCTTCGCACGCTAGTCCGACTCGCACTTGGCCAGTTATTTTTTTTTGTTGATCTCGCGTTTGATCACAATTTCAACAAATGGGAAGAGATAATATTTCATTGACGATGGAACACGCTTGCCTAGAAGCATGCGCGTGCAGTAGGCTGCAGTTAGGGTTGCCAGGTCTTAAAACCGAAAATCCGGACAGACCAGCCACTTTAGCCGGACATTTGGGTACCTAAAAAGGCAGTTTAACTCGATTTTTTTTTTCAAGTAAGACGTGTTTTTTTATCATAAAATCTTCTTAAATTCTAATGGAATAACAAAATAATTGAATGAATCAGTCTTCTTTATTATTTTATCATTCAATTTTTATAACAATACCTTTTAATTTAAATGGAAAAGTACTGATCCGCTCGCTTTCGCTAGCGATGCAAGGTGATGCGGGCAGAGCGGACACCATTCATGACAAATATAAAAAAGAAGCCTAACAAAAGCCGGACAGGCCAGACACCGTCTTATTTGGCCGGACACGCAACCAAAGAGCCTGACTGTGTCCGGCAATATCCGGACGCCTGGCAACGCTAGCTGCAGTAAGGGTAGGCCAGCCAAAATTCGCATCGTCAGTATCGTGATTTCAACCCTGAATAATGTGGTGAGTTTTTTTTTCTTTTGGGCATTATATATGGGCTTGCCTACCCTTACTGTAGCCTACTGCACGCCCATGCCTAGAAGTCACCTAAGAGTAAAAACTCTTAAATATAAAGATAAAGACCTGGTTGTAGCTATCAGAAAACACAGACTTCGGCAGGGAATTCCACTCCACATGGACTTAATAACTTAGGTACCTACACATTCAAATCTACAAACATAAGTGTTCTGAAAATCAAACACAATATCTAATTCCCTTTAAAATAACATAATCAAACATTGTTATAACCTCGAAAATGAACTGTATATAACCAGACATATAACTAATTAATTACACCGTATGTACTGAACCTTCATTCTATATATGCCTTGATAAAGTCAATATCCATTACTACCCAGGATAAGCAGAACTGCCGCATAAATCTTCTCTTTGAAAAATGCGCGCAAAAAGTCCTGGTTCTGATTTCGGGAGTCCATGTTAGACTGGTGATAAAATTAGGGAGCTCGTCTTGTAATACTGATTACTTCTCAAGGGGACAAAATACTTGTAAGATGGGTATCAAGGGATAATTTATATAAGGATTAGTGTTATAAGTGTCTTTGTGTCCGGATTTGGGATAGATTGAGAATTAATTCCTCTTTTTAGGCTTTTTCTTAGAAAAGGTACTTAGGTCTGTTTTGTTATTTAGGGTTCCAAACGTCAATTGTGAAAAACGGAACCTTTTAATCTCATGTGACTGCCAGTTCGTCTGTCACAGCCAATTTGGTACGAATACATAATGATGAATTTCTAAGACGGAAACATTGTTGCGTCACGTAGATAAAACAGTTTTGAGAATGGGATCACTTTTGGAGTATACATTTAGAGACAGCAAAAATACAACTGACTTCCAATTAAAAAAAAACACTAAGTGTGAAGTATAAAATAACTTTTGTAAGACGGTGTAATAAGAAGAAACAATAAAAAATACCGGCTTCCAAAATTTAAGTTATTTTTGACTTTGTAGTGTTTTGTTTTATTTGGAAGTCAGTTGTATTTTTTGTAAAAAACGAACGAACGTAAGAAAAATACACAATTAAGTTTACTTGGACAACATATTTTTCCAGCTATTTTGATTTAAAAACCAAACTACGGAACCAATTTTGATGAAACTTATATGGTACCAATCGTAACGTTATCCTTTTACGTAAAAAATCAAATCTGTTCATAAACGACGGAATTATCAGGTAACAAACATAGAGAAAAACAAACGACAACCTCATCCCACCCCTTCTACCATCGGACATCTAGACGCACTGCAAGTTACCCTACCTTGTTGCCATTCCACCAATTCGCACTAAACGTTTCCAAACGTCTTTTATAATGCGCACAGCAAAGGAGTGGAACTCTCTGCCTGCGTCTGTTTCCGAACGCATACAACCCTAATCTCTTCAAAATTAGAGTGAACAGGCTTCTTCTGGGTAAGCTCGATCCATCGTCGACTTTGTCTCTGTCATCTATGACCTAGACTAGAGTCAAGAGCAAGAAATTAAATAAAAAATAAAAAAACAAACAACCGAATTGAGGACCTCCTCCTTTTTTGAATTCGGTTAAAAAATAGTTTTCAAACTGTGCCGTGTGTCTCAAACAGTTTTTCATAACTTTGAACAGTTTTTCATTACTTTGAATTTGCTCCGTCCAGAAAAAACGACGTTTTGCTTGACAAGGATAGAAAAATAACTTCAAAGCGTGTATTTTTTTTTTAAATCGTTCTATTTTTAATAACGTCTTTCAAATAAGTATCATTCATGTTCGATACCAGTAAAATATAGAATCATTGAATAAATGGTCGTACTGTATGGTGTCGGATGTAAAAGAATAGCACCATCCCATCACTTCCCGTGGGTGTCGTAAGAGGCGACGAAGGGACTCACCAGAGAATGGGCAGCAGCATTTTGTGTGCATTGTAACAGCTACACTGCGAACGCCAATCCGCCTGCCAAGCGTGGCGATTATGGCAACCCCTCTTGGGGAGACCTATGTCCAGCAGTGGACGTCTTTCGGCTGATATGATGATGATGAATAAATGGTCACGCGTGGAAACGTGATTGATGGTCAGCAACTTACATTAAATAGGAAAAGATTTCTGCCCACCTACACGACGATAATATCCTTTGTTTACTTCCATAGACATATACAATCCTCGTGCCAACCAAGGGTGGTCTATTTTTGAAACAAATACACGTGCCTTCAAAAACCCCACTGTTATTTACCTCAAATAAAATTGTTTACTAATGAAACCATACTGAAAGGTTTACCCAATACCCCTAATATTATTTCCTATGGCAATTTCATTGTTTGCTGTGGAAACCGGAGGGGAGCAAATCAAATAGAAAACATAACCTTCCTCCTGTTAGTCGGGTAATATCAATTGAGAGCTTGGAGGGAGTAAGTAGTCGATGATTGGTTGGTAGAAATAAGTGGCCGTTTCTACCGTGTTTTTTCTGGATTCCTTTATCAAAAATGTATCGTTAGTTCACGATTGGATATTATTATACCATGTACCGGTAGCGCATCTTTGTACGTCTTGTAATCCTATGATAGAACGGGCTTGGTGGAATTCAGTTGTGTATTACCGACGCACGTTGCGGAATTTGTTCGAAAGAGTCACCGCGGCCCTGGAACTTTAGAACTGGAGGGCTTTAGAAGGAACACGGATGGGTTTTAGTCAGTAAGAGTCTGACACCCTTCCGCTCCACCCAGAGCGAAAGAAGTCATTTGATGTTTCCAAACCTATAAAAAAAAATACAACACACGGGCCGATCTTCAAGGTTAAGCAACGCTTGCCGAGGTAGATCTGTGGATGGGTGGCCATTTTAACATACCGAGACTCCTACAACCATCAGAAAGCACGTGAAGCCGTTGGTCTCGGCTGTAGATGTTTGACAGTCTTTACGGGTAGTCAGAAGCCAATAAATTTGACTCCAGCCTTGCCAAGGGGTATCGTGTTACCCAGTTACTGAGTTGAGGAGAAGCTTGCTACTTGAAGCTGACCCCAACGTAATAGTTAGGAATTGTTTTGCAATAATCGTCTGTATGGTGTCGGACGTAAAAGAATAGCACCATCCCATCACTTCCCGTGGGTGTCGTAGGAGGCGACTACGGGACTCACCAGAGAATGGGCAGCAGCATTCTCTGCGCATTGCAACAGCTATACTGCGATTGCCAACCTTCCTGCCAAGCGTGATGATTATAGCCAACCCCTTTGGGGGACGTCTATGTCCAGCAGTGGACGTCTTTGGGCTGATATAATATAATGATGATGAATATTATTAATAGTAATTTGGGATGGTCTTCAAACGGTCTTCAATTCAAAGTCGAGCCAAGAGGCTCAACGACTATGTTGCAGAGGTTAAGTCAAAGCTTGAAAGCTTAAAATATCGACAACGAGTTGCCTGCTTGCCGGTTAGATTTCGGGCATTGTGGGTACGCCAAGGAAAATGGAAATCCAACTCATACGCACAGAACACAGCAACATCACTACACTACTCACAGCAACACCACTACACTACACACAGCAACACCACTACACTACACATAGCAACACCACTACACTACACATAGCAACACCACTACACTACACATAGCAACACCACTACACTACACATAGCAACACCGCTACACTACACACAACAACACCACTATACTACACAGCAGCACACTTCACTATACAGCAGCACACAGCTACACGTCATTCCCTGCCGGTGTGTGCTTCCTGATAGCTACAACTTAGGGGTTTTAAGTCAAGAGTGAATATGTTACTTCGACCACATCATCGCTTACCATTAGGTGGGATAGTGTAGAAATTATTCCTAATACATAAACCTATTGTTTCATTATTCATGAGACATATTACTGTGCTTCACAAGAACACTGTTCTACCCTCGAAATTATGCATCGGCCACCAAAACTCGCAGCAGTAATTAAACAACACCCTACGGCGTTTACATGGTGTTCACAAATTCGAGAGTTTGCGCAAACTTGCACTAAGTTACCGGTGCAAGTATTAAGTACTGGGTTGTTTAAGTTGGCTCTAAGTTGACGCGAAGTGAAATGTGAACGGTAACTTATAACTTGACTTGGTTTAGTGATGATTCAATGTCAAGTTGAATAAGTGAGATTTATTGCTTGTTATGTGAGCTAAGTTGGGCGCAGTTAAAGTGATGGTATAATATATGTATGCTATATACATTATATTGTGATAATTTATAGCCGGTTTTTACCAGACTCACTTATTTTATTAATAAAACCTAAAGTTTACAGTTTTCAAATGAAAGTACCTAATTATTAATATCAAACCTGACTAAGGGTTTACATATTGTAAACAAAATGGGTCTCCCTTGTTTGACCGAAAGGAATTTGACAAATTTTCACTTCTCAAAAAATTTTTCGCACAATTTCATTTGCCAAATTATTACTTAGCAAAAAATCTATTCACAAAAAATTGTAACGCAAACCTAATGTTTGGGAAATGAACGTTTAAACTATAACTTGTTTACCAACTAGTACTTTTAACATTTTTTATTTAGTCAAATATTTCAGTTGGAATAACAGTTTTTACGCAAAATCAAATAAGCCAAATATTTAGTATCCGGGTAACCTACTAAAAGCAATCTCTTTTTTCTATTAATGCAAGTCGTTCCTGGGACTCGCCGGCCGCTGCCGCGGCATCGCTCTCTTCGCTCGCTCGGCTCGTGCGTAGGAGGACACAGTTTTAACCTAACCTAACCTACACATTTTGTTTAAAGAATAAATTAACCTAATCTAAATAGTTGAGTTCCGGCTAACCTACTAAAAACAATATATTTTTGTCTTAACAAATCATTTCACCAAACATTTATTGTCTGAAGATTATTTGCTGTAATAAATCATTTGATTAAAGACCAAATGCCATAATGACATTATACTTGGTAATATTTTGCCAAGTAAAAATTTGACCAAATAAAAATATGCGTACTAAAATCATTCGAAATATTGCAATGGTATAAAAAAGGTTGCTAAAATTTGTTTGGGTAATGAAATTTTGTCAAAATCTTTTCGGCAAAACGCAGGATCCCAAACAAATACATCGAATTTAGTGTCACTTCCGTCGTGTATTTCAAGTTGTTAAACGCATTAGATACTTACAAGAAAAAACACAGCTTACGAAAATACACTAAAAATGTTGGTTACCCAATACATAAACACATCCATGTCTTTGTTATCTCATAATTCTGATACTGCAAATATGCAGGCGCACGTTACCACGTCAAGTACCTACCCATAATGGATATGTTTATTCTAGTGTGCCGGCAATTTATTATTTTAGGTTCAAATAAAAACACTTTAATCAGTTTCTTCTTCGGTTAGACGTACTGAACGCTGTGTTAACATTTGTCCATCTATTTTAATGGGACTATATGGACGCATCATGCACCACCCACACAGCTCTAAAAAACAGCGCAAGCACACCTTCTTTTTATGTTGCCATTGCAGAGTGCGGGCAACGCATCTACAGTTTCTAGTATATATATCATAAAAATATATTAAAAAAATAAACAATACTTACTACAAACTAAAATATAGCATAAAAAAATTCGTCTTCAACGCTGCCAGCTGGTAATGTGCCCAAGAGACTGGCGGTATTGCCACGTTGAATAGCAATACTCAGCCTCTGGCCAAAGTAAAAGCCAGCTCTTGGGTCACAGGAAGTGTCAACTAGCCGTTTCAAAATTTCTTTGAAAAAGCTGTGAGCACAAGGGCCCCACAGTCCAAAGGTCACGACCCCAAACGGCTCAAAAATATAGTTACCAATGAGGTGACTACATGTGAGGAGCTCGTGGCTAAATAATAACAGCCGCACGGGTCGATCTTTAAGGTTAAGCAACGCTTGCCGAGGTTAGTCTGTGGATGGGTGACCATCTTAACATACCGAGACTCTTCCGTGCCTCGGAAAGCACGTTAAGCCGTTGGTCCCGGCTGTCATTTGAAGTTCTTAAGCAGTCGTTACGGATAGTCAGAAGCCAGATAATCTGACACTGGTCTTGCCAAGGAGTACCGTGTTACCCAGTTAATCGGTTGTGGAGGTCTGGTAGGCAGCCGTTCCACGTAAAATAGTGGTATTCAGCTGAATCCGGTTTGACTGGAAGCCGAGCCCAATATAATTGGGAAAAGGCTAGGCAGATGATGAAGGTGACTATATTAATGCCGCTTGAGGTTTTCCGCAGCCGCAGCAGCAGCACCAGCACAACACGATGAACTAGGAAGATGGGATAGTGCACGAGAATGGACACAGGTTGCGTCCCACACTAAAGGTCTACCCATCTTCCATGGAAACAAAGACAGCCCTCTGGTCTTTTGGACCAGTCACCCTTTAAAGCTTAGAAAGAGTTGAACTACGAAAGTTCTTGTTATTTTACACGCACTCATATTCTTTTTGAACGGGAACAGAGCAATACACAGTCGTCCTGGGGCGAGTTTGTTGACAATGAACACAGGAAGTGTGTTAAGCTATTGGTTCCAAATTCTGATTGTAACCGTTGAACCGAGATATTAGGTCGAATGTCCGAACAGTCAGTTTGGGAATTCTGCCTGCTCTTGCCTTGTATGAGCAAATAAATTATAAACTTGCTTGTTTTTTTACTTTTGAATATTTTTTTTTTTGGTAAAAGTCGGGGATAAAATTGCAATAAAAAAGGTGACTTATCAAAAAACTTGAGCACAAAACGACTAAAATGTAAAAATAAAATACTTTTCAAGCAAACTAATGCAGTTGATGGTTTCAAAACTGTGATAAATATAATGTCACTGGATTGTGGGAACAAATACACAACTAAATGCAAAGATTGTTTTAGTGTTTGAAGGTATTTATGATTGATATATTATTATTATTTGATTATCATTATTTTTATTATTTGATTATTATATTTTTTTTATTATTTCCATCAATTTTATTATTGTTATCAAAATTATTTGTTATTCTGTATTGGTTTTGTTAATTTTTAATATGTGTGTTACTTTAAAATTTTTGCAATAACTAATTTATAATAAGATTATGAGTCTGTACGTGTAAGCTAAATAAATAAATAAACTGAGAATTCTACTAATCTCAGAAAAATAGACCAGTTTAATTGTACATACATTAGTAAGAAGCTCGAGCTAAGCTCCTTTTCAATGTTTAAGTAATGGCGTAATAAAACAAAAAGGTTTTCTTTTAGGGATCCGCATTTATAAGATAAAAACGCCTTGTTAGGATTACCAAATTATTTATTCATTTAAAGACGAGTTCGTGAGGGATCGGTGGGGAATGAGACAATGGCCGAAGATTCTGTTTTGTTCGAGAAATACGGAACGTATTGTTTTATCGAATTGACCCGGTTTCTAAGTTACAGTCAATGCCGGTTGACTAGGCAAGTCGTTATTAATTTAAGTAAGCATTTTTTTGACATATTTTTTGTTATACAATGTGGAGTGGAGACGACAATTAATGAAAACACTGGCAATACTGGCTCATAAGAATATTTTGAAGCTATTATAAATCCTGTCACCGAAATTAAAAATAAACTTCCCAATTGCATAATATTACGAAATATTCCAAGCAGTCTGTTGCAGTTAGTGACATCAAATCAGTGATAAAAAGACAAAATATTCGTATGAACTAGTATTGCCTCCACCTTGTACGTATTTTTTTATTTGTATTTAATATGGGTTTGCTCTTGACTCTAGTCTAGGTCATTGATGACAGAGACAAAGTCGACGATGGAGCGAGCTTACCCAGAAGAAGCCTGTTCAGTTCACTCTAATTTTGAAGAGATTAGGGTTGCATGCGTTCGGAAACACAGACGCAGGCAGAGAGTTCCACTCCTTTGCTGTATATGTAGTTAGAAGTTAATATGTAGAGGTAGTATACATCGTGATCTGCCTAGCCTTTTCCCAATATTATAATGGGGTCGGCTTCCAGTCAAACTGGATTCAGCTGAATACCAGTATTTTACGTGGAGCGGCTGCCTACCAGACCTCCACAACCCATTAACTGGGTAACACGGCACTCATTGGTAAGACTGGTGTCAGATTTTCTGGCTTCTGACTATCCGTAACGACTGCCAAAGATCTACAAATAACAGCCGGTACCAACGGCTTAACGTGCTTTCCGAGGCACGGAGGAGTCTCGGTATGTTAAGATGGTCACCCATCCACAGACCAACCTCGGCAAGCGTTGCTTAACCTTAAAGATCGACCCGTGCGGCTGTTATTATTTAGGTAGTATACACAATTAAAAAAAAACGTTTACAATACGTCTTAGTGATCGATAAGTGGTGTACCAGAAATAAAGCAACACCTGAACATAACGCATTGTACTCATTACAAAGAACCACTTATACTTGGAGCCCAACCCCATAATCGCGAAAAAATACAAATTTTACCGAGTTATGCAAAACAGTAATGTATAGGGCGATTGATTTTATTTTCTTCTTGAATCTACAAGTACTTACTGAACCTGAAAAACCATTTGGTTGCCCATTTCGGTATATTGTATCAAAGTTCCAGTTACACAGAACCTGAAAACTGCAACGTTATTTCATTTCGTTTGCAGCAGAACTGAATAAATTCCGCTCACCCTTTTTTTTAGCAATCCTGTTAATATAGTCCGTTTGGTCCATCAGACGAGAGCAGTAAATAACGGCTAGACGAATGTGCTTGACGATTGAAACATTGCGAATAACGTTGTGGATAACGTTACTTTTAACGTTATGTGATACGATATCTAATTATATACTATTTATTATAATAAAGCTGAAGAGTTTGTTTGTTTGAACGCGCTAATCTCTAGAACTACTAGTTGGATTTGAAAAATTATTTTTGTATATGATAGCCACATTCTTGAGGAAGGCTATAGGCTATACGGGGACGGGATAAATCGGGATACGCGCGTACGAAGTCGCGGGCAAAAGCTAGTTTTTCTATTATGATATTAGTAACGTTATTTATAACGTTTTGGATTTTATAGTGATATGTTGGTAGTAGATATTCTAATTTCAAAATGGACCATTTACCTACATTCAAAATGAGCCATTTAGTAAGCAAAGACTACGCACTTAGTAACAGTACGCTGGCTAGCCGGTCGATTCTGTAAAAATTTTGAAATGAAGATTTGGGTGAAATGATCACGAGGTGAAAGCAGAGGACATGAGGCAAGATGGAATGAGAGCTCACTTCGTGATCACGTAACATCTTGATTATATGGATTGACAGCTCACCTCGTGATCACTTCACCCAAGCCTTCACTTCAACATGTTTACAGAATCGATCGGCAGATGGTCTAGGCAATGTCATTCTATAAGTGAATGCGATTGTCGAAATTCTAATTAGATCACGTCGGAGGACACGGTGGAGCATACGGTGGAGGTCTGCCCTGCTTGGGCTGAGCAACGCCGTGTCATCGTCGAGGCGATCGGCGGGGGTGACCTCTCGCGTTCGGCCCTGGTTGAAGCCATGGTCCGGAGCGAGGAGGCTTGGGGAGTGGTCACCTCCTTCTGCGAAACAGTAATACTGGCAAAGGAGGAGGCGGGCCACGCGAGGGAAAGGCAAGACCTTCGCCCCAACCGCCACTACAGGAGAAGACGCTTCGAGCGTCGGGAGTCGCAGGGCGATCCCCGGCCACCGTAGGAGCAGGCCAACGGACGGCGAGCGTTGGGTGGCTCGCTGTCCGATCATCACCAGGCTCTTCGCAGTGGCAGTCCGTCCCGGATCCGTTATTTTCCTCGGACCCGTTATTTTTCTTGGATCCGTCTAAATGTGAACAGTATCATATAAATTGTACTGCTACTGGCATATACGTCTCTTTAGACGGGCCGAAAATACGGACGGTCCGTCTTAGTGGGAACGGGCACTAAGTGGGAACGGGCCCATACATTGTTGACGTTTCGACAAACACCCTTGCCACGCTACCGCGGATTAATATCACTTGTCTAGAGCCTCGGGACGATCATTCTAATCTAGTTACTAAATGAATTTCCTTAGGCGCTATCTCCACGAACGAGTAGATATATCGTGGCGATATTATAGTCCTGCCTCTTCATTCTATTAACACCTCTAAGAACGTCTCTCACGGCGAAACTATCTTGGCAATTTGACGAGTGACATTGACAAGCACAAAGTCAACGACACGTCAAAAAAAAATTCAAGACAGATGTCAGATTTTCTGGCTTCTGACGACCCGTAGCGACTGTCAGAGATTTACAAATATCAGCCGGGACTGACGGCTTATCGTGCTTTCCGAGGCTCGGAGAAGTTTCGGTGTTTAATGAATCTTCATCCACCTACAGACCGACCTCGACAATGGTTGCTTAACTTTGAAGATTGATCGATGCTGCTGTAATTCTACACAAATGGCCGAAAAGTTATTTAACATTATTAAAATGATGGTAGATGTTTGACGTTCTATTACTAGTACTACCAATAATCAGTTGTTTTCTTATTAATATATTCTCAGATGGTGGAAAATATGCACAACAAGTTTACACGGTACATGAGGCAATTTGCCGTCTACCCGTTTTACCAGCTTAATGATAAATGATATTTACTTTGTTAGTAGGTTAAACATAACACTTTTACACGTCAATATTTTTGGGTAATTTTAAAATAGATGAGGCGGGCTTTATGTACCCAACTCTCTTTGTAATAGGGATGGTTGAATACTATAAATTGGAAGTAAGGCGCAATCTTGCTCTGGTGAATTATGTTTTTATGGTGTTTCGTGGGATGCTAAACAATCCGCAATTTTCTTAATCGTTAGTGTTACTCGTTCCAAATACTAGGCTGCGCTGCGGCTGGAGCCGAGGAAAAATCTGTTTAAAACTCCGGTAGCCCGTACAAACCTATCAGCGGTTAGTCATTTTTTCCTTCTCATTGGCGGAATTTCAGAGTGACAGTTCGTGTATTGTCCTCTATGTAACTTGTGCCGGCACACGGAGCCGTTACTGGGGACTGGTCAATCATGGACGCGAGTAGGTGTGTGATCAGTTTTTGAGGGGCGTCTCTGGTTGTCGCATTGTATCACTACTTTTATTACCTTGGGTTCTGCCTGTAAAAATAATTGTATGTGTAAATGAATAAATAAAATAATTTGAAACTTGCCCGGTATCAGAGCATATAGAAGCTAAACATTTCTCATGAATCACTCCGCCCATTGGTGAGACCATATGAAAATTCGTTCAGTAGTTTTTGAGTTTATCGCGTACAGACGGTCAGACGCGGCGAAAGGACTTATTTTTATTATTTGTAGTTACAGTGATGTACACAAAACACTTTTAAGAGTCAATTATAAACAGAGGGTCTTGCCTCTGTTTATAATTTTCTCTCATCTTGTGCTCTTGCACAAAGGTATTGTGTGTATACTAATATAATACCCAAAAATGAATACTTCTACAACACAGCCCAAATTCTATTGCACCATAACATTTAACACAGGCGTTGTTCGCTAAATTTATCTTTGTAATACTAGCGCCATGTAACGCTACAAATTATTTCAAGTGCCCCCGACGTCATATTAGGGCTACACATTGCTCGAATTGTGCCATTTGTGAATAAAACCAGCGAAGTGTAAGTTATACTCGAGCACTGAAGGCTGTGTACCGTGCTAATTAACGTACTTACTGAAATAATTTATTACAAGAGTCATAAATAAACTTAATATCAAGTTCAATTCCAGTCAAATAAATTAACACATTTTGACGTGACAACGTCTAATAAATCGATGAATGCCGGCTGCACGCACGAAAAAGGATGACT
>NDFZ01002860.1:0-21224 GCA_002192655.3 Mamestra configurata | reverse complement strand
GACAACAAATCTGTGATGATTAAAGACAACATATTCGTATGAACTACAATAGTATTGTCAGTGTTATGAATTATTGTCGTATCGACGTCTCCACCCTGTAAATCATTAAGAAACAAAATATCATACCACACACCATACCTAGTTTAACAACAACTAGCATACACAAATGTCAGACACAAGTGTCAGACACTTACCTAAATGCAGCCTTAGACCTCGAAAACTCTTCAACAAATAATTGGAGAATATTGCCAAATCCAATACACTTGATAAGAACGAATGATGATTGTATTATGAAGTTTCGCGTCGCAGGTGGTTGGACTTCCCTTTTGTATTCCTTTGGGGCTGATGGCTCCCTTTACGGTAAAGGAAAAAGAATTGGCGAATTCGTCATGGGGTGATGAGGATTCGTCGCTAAGTTACTTGTGTTGATTGGTAGTTCTGTAGGTGAAGGTATGGGTTTGATGTCTAGTTAAATGGGAAGGTTTTTGAAGTGAAAACTTCTAGCGGCGTTGTGCACTTTTTGGGATGAGTAAAAAATGTTAAACTCGCGTCAGGACACGTGACCTGATCGTTTCGAAAATTCGTAAGACGGAGGGAGAGTAGACCGCCGCCGGCGCGGCGTAGGAGAGGAAGTTATATCCCCCTCTCTTTCTACCGCGCGGCGAAAATGTATGCCTAAATGCATGCATGTGCAATTCGTGCGAAATTATTCCCTAACCATTCCAAAATATCAAAAATGCTCAACGTTAATGTTCAAGTTTTCACTTCTGCTGGCACTCCCGGAGTGAAACCTATTGTTTTTTTTTTATGTAAGATAACACCTATTTATTCTAAGTTTATTTCAAAAGTTAAAGGAATTATACTCTACTTACCTAGTTGATTCAATCACAAAAAAGTCCCAGATTAGAATATGTATGTTGTTATTTATTGACATATAAATAAATAACTAGAACTAACAATTTTGCTGATGGAGCTTGAGTCGAGTGGAGGAAATGACTTTAAATATGTGTTACAAAAACTAAAGGTGGTATTGATATATTGTGTTTTCAAAAAGTTCTGATATTTCCTCGAAAAGAGGCAGGTATTGGCAATAGTGGTACAAAACATATTACCTACACATTCTGCAACCCTTATGATGAATCAAAGCAATCATAAAAGAACCCTACCTTGATTTTAATCAACTAAAACACACATTCACATCTACAAGAAGGAAATCAATACCCGTTGCAAATTCCCGGTGTTACGAAACACTTCCATGACTTCATCAAACGTTACGACACCCGATACCAAACATTACTAATACAATGGGTGGTCCATAATAACATTGTTTTTAATTACGAAATCACCATTGATTCTTCGTAACACTGAATCAGTAAGACCATATTCAAAGAAATGTTTCCTCACCATTTTACTTTGACACGCGGCGAAATATGGTACTATTTGAAACTGTACTGAATTTTGACAGTTAACGTTGATAGTGGCGCCATCCTGAGGTGTCAAGTTATTTCGGTTGTGGCTGTTGCTCGGTGTACCATTTCTTGAGTATGTGAATTATTTTTGAGGTGTCAGTAAATAAGTGTTTGGTTTCGTTTCTTGATTAGTTTGTAGCTTACCTGACACTTATTTAGTTAACGGAAGCTCGTGGCTAAAGAATAACAGCTGTACGGTCGATCTTCAAGGTTAAGCATCGCTTGCCGAGGTCAATTCATAGATGGGTGACCATAACACACTAGGAATCCTCGTTGCCTTGCAAAGCACGTTAAGCTATTGGTCCCAGCTGTCATTTGTAGATTCTGTGTGTGATGCTGGGTTGTGAATGTGAGATAGGCAGGGTTCGTTTAAAATACTGGTAAGCTGTCGCCCGCCGTCCATAAGTGACTACTATCATAATCATTATGGATTGTTGTGACAGGACTCCCACGTCCCCCTACCGTCACCAAACTATCGAAATTAACGAAGTTGGTACAGAAATAATCATCATCATCACTCAAGGATGACATCGTCATTTGATGACGTCCCATCCTTAAAAAATAGCCTAAGGTGGGAGCTTCGGCCCCTGGGCTTCGACCTCCTGTGGCTGCCCGCAACCACAAGAGCCCGACCGCTCGCTCCCCAACTCAGTCGATTCGGGTAGTCATGCGGTTGAATCTTGTCCAGTTCACGACAGAAGCCTAGGCAGATTGATTAGAAGCTCGTAATGTAGCAGTACACAGCAATATACAGTGTTCTATATGGTGTCGGACGTAAAAGAATAGCACCATCCCATCACTTCCCGTGGGTGTCGTAAGAGCGGCTAAGGGACTCACCAGAGATTCTCTGTGCATTGCAACAGCTACACTGCGATCGCCTTCTCGCTTGCTAAGCGTGACGATTATGGCAACCGCCCCCCTCTATGCCTATGTCCAACAGTGGACGTCTTTCGGCTGATATGATGATGATGATGAATATAGCAGTGGTTGTTTTGCTTCTGTCTGAGTTATTTAAAGACAGACCTTCTTTAAGTTCGCAGAGAGTGTAAGTATAAAGATAAACCCTTATACTACGAGTTACGGCAACTATTGACTAAGTTATTGACAGAATAATCGAACAGAAAGATGAATTACTATTACGACGGCATTATTCTTCGTTTCCACAATAAATAAAATAATACCATAAAGAGAAAAGGCAAGCCCGAACAAAAGAAACTACGACTTTAAGAAACAGGAGTTAACTTCATATAACGTTTTAATTTTACACCGTATATAAATTTTAATAATGACATTCTCTCAGATGATTTATGTGGTGGGCTCCCCGCCTATAAGTCGCTACTACACGACATAAATTAAACCAGACTCTTAGACTATTGCCCACTTGCACCTCATTTTGGCTGAGTTATAGCTTCCTGCGCTAATCATGGTTTGGTTTGAATCTATGTGATTTAGTTTCATTTGTAAAGAAAAGGTGTAAATTATTGTTTAATTTATTTAAAATTAGCTTCTGCCACCGTCTACGCACGTTAAAGTCGGATATTATCCCACGGGATCATTCTCCCGGGGTGAAAATATCTTATGAATATAGCTTTTGCCCGCGACTTTGTACGCACGTATCCCGTTTTTTCCCGTTCCCGTGGAATGTCTCGTTTCCGTATAGCCTGTTTGCCTTCCTAATGAAAGTGCCTATCATATACAAAAAGAATTTTCCAAATCCGATTTGTAGTTCAAGAGATAAGAGCGTTCAAACAAACTCTTCAGCTTTACTATTAATATAGATTCTAGGACGTGTACCAAGTTTTATACAAATCTATTCATTCGTTACGAAGCATCAATCAGACAAACTAGTAAATAATCAAAAAACAGGATTAAGGATTCTCATGTCAAGTTAATGGGAAATTGAATAAACTAATTAAATTTGTTAAATGAATATTGAAATTACATAATTTCCTTAGTCTCCTGCTTACCCCTTTAAGAGTTAAAGCACCTTACGCGGCAAAATCCAAAATGGCGGCGCCGAATTAGCTTAACCGTCACGAACACATAAATTAAAATCATACAAACATAATCCTTATTTTAACGAACGGATTACCGAAATAATAATATTTGCAAAGCATTCATGAAAATACCAGGAACATGGCTATAATTATAATTTATTATGTTTTAGTAAATAGATGTTATGTAATAGGAACACTAGATTTTCATCGCGGCTTTGCTTCCGAGCATTTTTTCTAGAAATTAATATTCAAAAGTCAGTTCAAGAATTTGGCTTACAACTGAGAGATATAACAAATCCTTCATACCAAAAACATTTTACAAAATTTTGGTTCGATTTTTCAATCGTCATAAATAACGTTTGATAAAGGTTAATAATGGTTTGATATCTTTTGTATCGAAAATAATATGTCAAGCCGCCATACTTAATTTATTAAAAAATCAGCCCCTTCAACACACCTTTTTATGTATTAGTTTAGAGATGAAAGCTTTTATTACTATGAAACTATCGACTGATGTTAAAGACATAATATAAAATGGATTTGCGTGAATTGAATAACGAATTAGTTTATTCTGAAAGCCGTGTTTATGTTAAAATTAACGCTGATTTGAATTTAGATAATAAAGTTAGGTGCAGTTATCAGTGATCTAAACATCGGTTTATAAACTATGTATTTTGTTTTAGTTCAAGTGGAAAAAGTAGTGAGGGTAAAGAAATGTATTATATTCTATTATTTGGCGTTCGTCAGAAAAAAATTGAGAAACTGTGAGGAAGAAATCTAAGTTTTAAAGGAAAAAGTCAGCCATTATCTAAATTTATAAGTGGTTATGTAGACTATAGGTGACTTTTAAGAATCTACATATGCTCTAAAATTAAATACCTTCCAACAAAAGGTCTGAAATAATGTATCATCAAAGATACTCATCTTCACAAGCCTTTCCCATTGAAGCGGGCTGAGTAACTTAAAACAATTATAATCAGCTGCATCCACCACGTCAAGTTTTCTCCATAAAAAACCTATCAAAGTCCCATAAAAAGTAAACAAAACCGAAATAAACAAAGGTGGCGTCGAACGGCGCGTCTAAAATATCTGACTACCCTCAGCCGTCGATGTTTATTAATTAAATTTCATACATTGTTTGAGCTTGGAAGTGGCGATTTACCTGTGAATTAATTTCGGATCAGGCTTCGACGTGTTACGCGTCAGGAACAACCCTAGCTTGTCTTTTGTAGGGCTGTCCGACTAATTTGCCGGACGACTAAATTATCGATCAAATAAATTGGTATTAAAAAAATGAGATTTTGATTTTATTTTATTGTATTGTGATTATTTAAATTCTTATTGCGTGACAACGTGTGTTTTAGATTGTTAATAATATGAGTTGATGATACTTGAAATAAAGGATGAATTTTATTTAAATGTCTGGTGGACTAATTTGCTAGCCGACTAAATTGCTAGTCAACTAAACTAATAACTATCTTTTCTTAGCACCCAAGGGTAGTGTAGCCTTCTTTTCTAGGTATCAGGCAGCAAATATTCGTTACTATGAAAATTTAATAGACATTTGACGTAGATAAATAAAGCTGGTCTACAATGGTAATCAGCAGAGGTCGGAATTAGGTTATTTATGTACTTACATCTNTAGACATTTGACGTAGATAAATAAAGCTGGTCTACAATGGTAATCAGCAGAGGTCGGAATTAGGTAGAGTTATTTATGTACTTACATCTAAATGTTTATATTAATATGGATCTTCCCGGGATTTCTAATAGACAATCCCGTGTGGCCAACAATATTAAAAATAAATATTTTTTTTTTCTTTTATTCTAGCAAGCTATGTTATGCGAACTACTAATGTGGAAACATCGCGCGCGCGTGTGCGCATTGGAATTTTGCAACTTCGGACATCCGATGTGGTTGATGTAAATCTGGCAACGTCGCGTGTGCAGTGGTTTAAATTANCAACTTCGGACATCCGATGTCGTTGATGTAAATCTGGCAACGTCGCGTGTGCAGTGGTTTAAATTATGTATAACTTTTTTATTTAATAAATCACGAGATTTTTCTGCTCTTTAAAATTAATCTCGGGATTTGAGGCATATCCACGTTATTCTTTCGCTGTATGAAATCAGTGTAAGTACATAAATAACTCTACCTAATTCCGACCTCTGGTAATCAGTGATAAGGGTGCATACCTTATATGGCTCAATCAACTAGTCCAATATTTGAATATCAGCGCTTTGCGGTGTCTAGTTTGATGTTACTATAGACGAAGACACGTTGATTATGTTTAATTAAATTACATCCCTACTTACGTTATATTCTTGTTTAAATTTGAAGGCAAGCATTAGGTATTATGTTTGATCTTCTGAGTCTAGATACAACTTAAAAAAATAGACTAATTAAACTAAGCAAAAACCTTCCCAATGCCTATAATATTTAATAATTAATATTAATATATATATTTAATATTTGCCTAATAGTCATGTAAAAAAACAACAAAATACACAACAAACAAAAAAATTACAAACCCGACATAAAACATAACGTAAATTAAGCTTATCATTTTACTACTCCAACCAATTAGTGAACACTACTTAATCGAATCGAATTAATTAATATTTTTAATTGCACAGCCCTGTAACATACTCTACGAGTCCCTAGGGTTGTCAACTTCCACAATTTGGTCGGTGGCCGCTACAAGTTGGGTTGGTGTCCAACGAGCAATGTATTTAGTATTTACTGTTGCGAAATATTAATCTGCTGGGTAACGAACTACGATAGTTTGGCGGACAGGAGACACAGATTATGTTTTTAGGATTGCTCAGATGCGACATGTAACTTAGTGACCTGGTTTAGTGCTTTGTGGTCACTTAGCTGCCACTTGAGTTATGAGTTTAGAGAATATGTATGCATTTTTTTCATTTCCAAAACAATTATTATGAAATANTGTGGTCACTTAGCTGCCACTTGAGTTATGAGTTTAGAGAATATGTATGCATTTTTTTCATTTCCTAAATATTGCACTTATTATATCTAGTAAACAATTATTATGAAATATNGGCGGACAGGAGACACAGATTATGTTTTTAGGATTGCTCAGATGCGACATGTAACTTAGTGACCTGGTTTAGTGCTTTGTGGTCACTTAGCTGCCACTTGAGTTATGAGTTTAGAGAATATGTATGCATTTTTTTCATTTCCAAAACAATTATTATGAAATATTTTTTAAATACCTTTATCAGCGATGAAGTATAAAGCTTTAAAGTTGGCAATTAGAAAGAGAAGTCCGATACTAACTCAGACGTCAAATAAAAGAAAACGGCGTTTTCGCGATAGGGACAGATATATTTGTTCTCGTTTGTTTTTGGTAAATTTTGATTCTATTTGCTCTGTTACTAATATATTTTTTCATGCATATTTCCTATTAGGTGGACATGTAAAGTTCGATTCACGGCCGTCTTATTGTTTATTTTTTTGCAAATACGGTTCATGTTTGATACCAGAATTCAATGTCATCTGAACGACAATCAAAATAACTATAGGGATATTAGAGAAGTTTTCGACAATTTGCGAATACTATGGGAATTGCCGATGCCGTTTTTAAAAGGAACGAGTGTTCTTTAAAAAAAGGAATCTTTCCCTTCTATTACATGTTTGTAACTATCATATCATCAATTTGTTATTTAAAAAAAAAAAATAATCATTGAAAAAAATTAAGTTAATTAATATTAAATAAAATAAAGACCAATTTAATAATAATCTAGCCCGCATAATTCATGTAACAGAGTGCAATAAAAATACAATAAATTAACAGTGAATAGCCACTAAACTAAACAGCTATTTAATTAGTCTTTATGCCATAAAAGCACGTGTAAAATGCAAACTAAGTTATAAATATATGCATTGATATTCACACTACAAAAGTGCGAAAATATCTATTTACTATGAGTACGCAGAAAGATATAGAGCGCAAAATATGGTATTTTTTCTACGATCTGTCAGAAAAATAATTCAATAATAGTGTGGGTTTTTTGCTTGCCCTATGTCCTCTGAAATAATGATGTCTGTCATGTCTACCTGTCAAGTACCATAAAATACTACACCGTCACCACCGTCTTCGACCACATCACCGCTTACCATCAGGTGAGATAATGGTCAAACGCAAGCCTTTCAATAGTATAAAAGAGCAATGCTTTATAATGTCTGAATGACTTATTTACCACTGTATTAAGCAATTTTATCTTCCTTAATGCAGTGGTCAATTAACCTCAAACCTTAAATGGCAAACTCGCTTCTAATTACTCATTTCATTTCTCCATCGTATTACCGATTTAAGCTCACCAATAAATTGCTCTAAAACACCCTTTTAACACACCTTGTCTAATTCTTTCTCGAAGTTCAAATAAATATCTCAGTGTTGCCAGGATTGCCCTCGTGCTCGCCTCACTAAATTAGTATTTTATTGCCCTCAATCGTTTTCAAATTTTATTGCTCTTTGCCAAATAGAAACGAATAAATCTTGTAGCTTTGATTCCGCACAATTTGTTTATTAGTGTTGAAAATAACTGGTTTTATTGCGGTTTGTTGCTAATAGTAATTCATTAGGTTTATAGTTTAACTCTTCAGCTCCTTTTTTGGTATTTTTTTTAGTCAATGGTCATTTCCAATCATAATTGATCATAAATTCGGCTTGGTTTAATATAAGGCCAAGTTTTTCTTTTGATTTGTAAGGCTTCCGAAGACAAATGCAATGCGACAACGCGTCAATGATTAGTCGACGCGCTTTTATAACATTTTTTTTATTGCACCACGTGTCGAAAGCCTTTTATATAAAAAAAGTCGTAGCATCGTTGTCGCATTGTCGCGTCGCCCATTTTGCAGAAATCAGAATGAAAAAGTACACTTTAATAAAAAAATGGATAAACATTTCCCATCCATTTTTCAAAACGTCTCACTTTCCCCATTTCAATAATCTTTGTCCCAAATGATAGTACAGTTTCATAGTTAAAGTTAATTTTACTGCTGAAACTTAACCCGATCCACTCGTCTAT
Organism: Mamestra configurata; assembly: GCA_002192655.3. Lineage (NCBI taxonomy): Eukaryota > Metazoa > Arthropoda > Insecta > Lepidoptera > Noctuidae > Mamestra > Mamestra configurata. Next base: position 12,703 of record NDFZ01002860.1, on the reverse strand, counting down.
AACACTGAGTGAAAACAAATGAAAATTTAACGCCACTACCCGACAATGTACGTTAAATTTAATTGGATTGACACTAGAAACGTCATTGACGAAGTTTATATTGTTAACTAGGGTTTTAATACCGGTTACAGTTTGTTATACAAGCTTTTATTATACGGCGGTGTTCATTTTATCCTTGTCTCTACTATATGCGGAACGGGGAAAAGAAAGCCAAGGGAAGACATTATTTTATGCCAGTTAATACACCACTGCAAAACAATCACACAAACAAACAGTTGTTTTTTTATTTTATTTTTATTTTGATCATTTGTTCTGTGTCTGGGTGTAATTTATCTATAATATGTATGTATTTAGAAATATATAAGTATGTTTATCAGTCGTCTGGTTGCCATAGCACAGGCTCTGCCTAGTTTGGGATCGGATGACCGTGTGTGAGTTGTCCCAAGATATTATATTATATTATATATTATTATATTATTGATGCCGCAGAACTAAGAAGCAAAATTTGTACTGCAACAAAAAGAACCGCAACACCATCTATCCTGTCAGCGACGAACTTCCAACGAAATCCTGCATCGCGCAAGCAAAGTTCTCCGTGCGATTTGAACATATACAACAGTCCGAATATCAACTATCAGACAGTTGCCCTCCAGACACAACAACCGTCTGGTTGGAGGATCCTTCCATTTCAGTAGAGGTGTGCGGGACTTAACTCTCTGTTTTGCATACCTCTATAAACCCTCTTTCTCACTGTGTTGGAGATCTCAATCCATCAATAAAGTCAATTTTCCCATGTTTTCGTGCAACGTAATCAAATGTCATAATCGATACCAGACTATTTAATAAAGCAATACACTGCAACTTAATTGTAACTTGAAATAAAATCATTCAACGTGACTAATAGGACTATTTGTAAAATCAGAAAGGATCCTCAAAATACCACTTAAAACATCTGTAGAGCAATAAACCACTAAAATTTGCCCTGCAATTAAATACGTATAAAGAATGGTTTTTAAATCACATAATTGTATAGTTTACCATAAAAGTTTGGCACAAAACAATGGACTTATATACTTCAGATCATCTTTTACACTTTCAACAAGTAAATTCTCATACGTTACCCATAAAAACGTTACAGTAGAACACCATATAATTATAACTTGAGTAATATTTTTGCGTTTGGCAACACTGCAATTGTCTGTCAAGAAGACTATAGTGGCAACACTCGTAATTCAACTACTTGAGTACTGAGTTTTTAGTTCAACGTGCATTTAAAGCAGTAATATTTCAAATTTAAACTGGTGGTTAATATCGAACTTGAACATCACACAGTATAAAAAAGTAATGATGGGAGAAGTGACCAAAGCTTAAGAAAGAGTTTTGCTGGTGAATTGGTTGCGCCACTTCTTCTGACTAACACTAGGAAGTAGTGACGGGCGACTGTCATGTTAAACTGCCCTTTAAAAGAGGGTCTCAATTTAAATAAATGAATATGGGTTCTAATTCATAATAAGTTATGGCCACTACTCTATTACATTTTAGTGAAAGTTCATCCTATGTTAGATACTTTTTATAACCTCTTATCTCTAATACCACTTATAACTTATCCAGTGTATTCTTTATTCACAGGTACGTCAACGATTCTACATTCTTCACTCCTCTACTTAGCGTCTACCACACGACAACAAGCAATTTCTTACTATTTCAAAACCAGGTAAGTATGACAAATGACAAGTAATTTTTTTCTTATTAAAATGACCTATATTTTCTCATTAAAAAAAAACAGGCCATGAAATAATTTCTTGACTCCGTCCCTGATTCAATAACAATTTAACTTATAACTGTGACAATTCCACTGCAACTAATTCGATATTCTAAGTTATTGCCAAGTTATTGTTGTAGATGTTTTGCTTCGTCAAGCCAATCTAAGTTGCGTTGACAACAATTATAAGTTTGTCGCTTCCTGTCATTTTGCGAAAATGTCTGTTTAACTTAGATGTAACTTGGTTTCTAGCTGTTACGGTATGTTGGATGAATCTTCTTTGATAATAATCTACATAGCCTTGTTTTATACGTTGAGGAAGGCGTCAACCGAATGTAGCTGAATACCAGTATCTGACCAGTCACTATGTACACGAAAAATCTCGGTACGACTGTTTGCCAAGCTTTCGGGTTTTGTAACTATCCGTAACGGTACTCAATGACCACATATAAGAGGCAATATCAATGGCTTAGTGCAGGGGTTCCCAAACTATTTTAATCCGTGGCGCACTTACACCGTTCTGTTTTTGTTTCCGTTATGTCCCGGCGCCCTAGCTTGCCAAAATAGATTACAATTATACTAGGCACAACATTTAAAACCACCACAGTATGATGTTGAGTATTTTCAAACATACACAAAAAGAAATAAAATAGGTACTAAGCAGCGAGCGGGTTTTGAACTGTTTATTATATTTTGTTCCCGCGAATTTCTAAGTCTACTTCCCGAAGAGGAGCGTCTTGCGGCGCCTTTCTTTACTTTCTACGGCGCACCAGGGCGCCGCGGCGCACACTTTGGGAACCTCTGGCTTAGTGTGTTTCCGAGGCATGGGTGCGTAATGGATAACCCACCCGAAGACCGACCTTAGCTAACGAACCACTAATTCTATAGGTATTCCATAGGTTCTTTATGTATTAATCATGGTACTTTAACCTACTGGGATTAAAAAAAAAACATTAATAATGCTAGAAGTTTCCACTATGATCGTTTAATCCAGGTCAACCATTGTTTCTCTTCCGTATCCATCAACTTTTTTCATTTCCTCAAAGTGCACACTGCGCCAAACCGCAGGTATCCTTTACAAAAACTAAATCTAAAATATTTCCATTTAAACGGAAACCAACAACACGTACGTGAAACTGCAAAGTGGTACGAAGGAGTAACGACTCTCGACAAAATTTCAAACTAAAGAAATCACGTTTCGCGAACCATTGTCACCTGCGTCCACTACCAAAAGTGCATTTTCTAAAACTACCGAGGCGTCGAGGGACTTAGTTTTTGTTTTATTTCTGACCTAAGGCGACTACGAATCGCCTTTCTTACAAACAAATAAACGTTCAACCGTAAAAACTAAATTAAATTGTCTTTACTTTGTCAGATACAAAAATACATATACGTTTGTTTTCAAAAGTTGCAGAACAAACATATCTTGCTGTTTATTGCTGTTCCAAAAAATGTTCAAGTAAAACAATGTTTCAACCTGACAAACGTTTTTATGATTTAACAAGAGCATGCAGCTTAGCTTGCAGCCTCAGCGTTTTCTCCGTCGGAAAAACTTGAGCGAGAGACGGAATTATAAATCGGTGCAGTCAGAAAGAGACAGCAGATGTCTGGAATAGAACAAGTTCGGAAATTTACGGGCTGACCGGACCATCAGTTTTTTGGCGAACTACTATAGTGCTTCGCCACACTGGGCGTGTAAAATTCATGTAATTTAAAACTTTTGTTGAATTAGTGAGTTTTTGTACACCCGTGTGATTAATGTTACCTTCCTACTGAAGGCAGGAGGGGATTTGGGGGGAAGGGGAGTTGAAAACTTTTGCTATTACTTGAATGGATGTTTAAATTTCTCAATAAAAGTTCCTTGGAGGAGGTTGTTTGGCTCGCATTGTGTATTTGATATTTTGACAGAGCATTTGGATCGAAGTTTTGTGTTGAGGAAGTTGGTGGAAACCGCTTAATAAATGTCTTTTGGAGTACCTTTGAATATGTAGAGTGGAAGTTTATACGTGGAGGGTATTTATGGGAGGCAATACTTGACTTCCTGTGAAACTTCTGGCTGATTTTATACTGTCGTTCACTTATGTAACGTTTATTAAGATCAAAGGTTTGTGTGGGTGAAAGGTCGCGAACTGTTTGTTAAGTAAACAGTTGATTATTGGGTGATTGGAACCGGTGAAGCTCGAATAGAAATCTAAACAAGTCTTTAATAATATGATGGAAATGTACTATTGGATAGTTTTTAAAAATTAGTTTTGTTAGAAAGCATTGGAAGGGGATTAGTGCAAATCTCAATTTTGTTAGATGTCAAAAAAAAAAACTTTTTTAAAATATTTTCTTTCCAATCACCAATTTCTTTAAAAGAGTTTGACGTTTGATCTTTTTAACAGTCGATTGATTCAATTGAATTAACATTATCAATGATAGTCTACCATTTCGAAAAGGTTACTAAACTGTCAAAGTAAAAAATAATTTTAAATAGAATCGGTGTTCCAAACCCTTATTTCTGAAGGTTACATTTTTAATAGGTACTTAACTAATTCTGCGTGGGTGGACGTTAAAAAGGAGTTATTTCGCGCCTACCTGATGTAAATGCTTAAATTTTTTGACGGAGTACCTAAGTATCTCTCTAAGGAAATACCTAAAAGAAACCGAAAAAAAATCGTGGTTTCTTATTTGAAACAAAATAATGTTAGCAACGAAGGAGAAATACATATATTCTGAAACATTTCTTTGAAATTAGAATCGGCGATGACTTAAAAATAAACAAATGCAAAAGTTGATTTTCGAATAGTGTTCGGTGACTGAGGAAAATAAATATTTTCCCTGATTTATGACGTCATGATTGATTTTCTAAAACAAATGAAGATTAGATTAGAGGAGCTCGTGGCTAAATAATAACAGCCACACGGGTCAATCTGCAAGGTTAAGCTACGCTTGCCAAGGTTGGTCTGTGGATGGGTGCCCATTTTAACATACCAAGTTTCCTCCGTGCCCCGGAAAGAACATTAAGCCATTGCTCCCAGCTGTCATTTGTAGATCTTTGGCAGACGTTACGGATAGTTAGAAGCCAGGAAACACTGACACCAGTTTTGCCAAGGAGTACCGTGTTACCTAGTTAATGGGTTGTGGAGGTCTGGTAGTCAGCAACTCCACGTAAAATACTGGTATTTAGATGAATCCGGTTTGACTGGAAGCCGACCCCAATACAGATGATGAAATTAAGATTAGATACCAAGATTATTCTCCCGAAACGATCAGTCTGCGTAGCCTTTTCCCAACAATGTTGGGGTCGTCTCCTAGTCTCACCGGTTGCCGCTGAATACCAGTATTTTACATGGCAACCCAGCAACTGGGTAGCACATAACAAGTAACACAAGACTTTAAACCAGCTCAAACTACCACATTTCAAACAATACGTCTCACTTGACATCATTTAGGAGGAGATAAATGGTGTTATCCGATAGCTATATACAGGCTGAACCCGCAGCGTTGTCCGGTTTTATCTCGACAACAAAGATGCAGCTTCTGTAGCCATTTGTCAAGCTGACATCCCGGATACGTTGTTGTACGATCATTATGGATCCTGGCACGTGTATTTTGTGCTGAAGTTTTAGGGAATTGTGACGTTTTACTGTAGTAAGTATTTGCAGGTGTTTTCGGTAGTTTTGTTGTTATGCTGTTTCACGCAGGAAGACCATCTGTGTTTTGCACAAAGTTGTACACTTTAATATCTCCCGGGCCGATGGCTGCTCTCCGTTGAATTCGGTCAGGATTTTAAAAACATTTTTTTTTTCTCTATTATTATCAAACATGACTTGCAACTCATAGTTGCTTTTATTTCATTACTAGCTTTTGCCCGCGACTTCGTACGCGCATATCCCGTTTTTAGGGTTCCGTACCCAAAGGGTAAAACGGGACCCTATCACTAAGACTTCGCTGTCCGTCTGTCAGGCTGTATCTCATGAACCGTGATAGTAAGACAGTTGAAATTTTCACAGATGATGTATTTCTATTGCCGCTATAACAAAAAATACTAAAAAACAGAATAAAATAAATATTTAAGGGGGCTCCCATACAACAAATGTGATTTTTTTGCTGTTTTTATTGATAATGGTACAGAACCCTTCTTGCGCCGCCAGTCCGACTCGCACTTGGCCGGTTTTTTTCCCGTTCCCGTATAGCCTACAGCTTTCCTCATGAACGTGTCTATCATTTACAAAAAGCATTTTCCAAATCCGACTGCTACTTCCAGAGATTAGCGCGTTCAAACAAACAAACTCTTCAGCCTTATTATTTAAGTATAGATAGATTCTCATTTTCAAAAGAATACCAAAAAGAACTGAAAGATCGCGAGATCGTTTGCAAGATTTCAACTTTTTTGTCCAAAGCATTCTTTAGACAGCATTCCAGACATGATCGGCAAAAAATATATAAAAACGTCTATTCTTTAAATAAATGCTGAAAATCTTTGTTTCATTCACTAATTACTTACGTCTGAATTAACCTTAACGGTTCATTTGTAGACTTCGAAATTAGCCTAGCGTGAAGTTTTAATTCAATGAACAGATATTATTTATAGAGCATAAGTTTCAACATTCAACTGAAACATGAATAAAATTAATATTTCAAAAGCCGAAATCTTCGTAACTATTAAACCTACAAACTTAAACTTTAGCAGATCCTTAAATATCGAAAAATATGTTTTAATTTTTTTTTATTGATAGTCTCTCGTTTTGACTCAATCTCACCAGATGCTAAGCGATGATGTGGTCGACGATGGAGCACGCTTGCCTAGAAGTAACCTATTCACTCTTGACTTAAAGACTCCCAAGTCGAGTGGTCGCTATCAGGAAACAGACCAGCTGGGCAATTCCACTCATTAGCCACGCACAATGCAAGTATTCTCAAAACGTTTTGTGCCGAATTGTGCGTAGGTATGGGTGTGATGCCCACCATGTACCGGTGGCGCATCGCCGTACGTATTTTAATCATAAATATCAAAATCAGCGTTAGGTAGTAATAAGCTCATGCCTTTTGGGACATTATCGTCATCATCATTTCAGCCAAAAGACGTCCATTGCTGGACATAGGTCTCCCCTAAGTGCCGCCTTATCGACCGGTCCTGTGAGCCACGCCTTTTGGGACATTAATGTTTTCTGTTTAAAAACCTACTTCACAAAAGAAGGGTTATGCATCCAGTAAGTTTTCTTTTCAGAGTTTTCTTTCTTTCATTGTTATAAAAATTAAGTTTTTCCAATGGCTGCATCTATTAACCTTGCACCAATACACAACCAAGTTTCAAATTACAATAAATAACTTTTCAAGGTTGTCTGGAGAAACCACACTTTTCTATCGAACCTTTACTCAGTTGAAACAGTTCTAACTTAGTTAAGTCGTAAATGTCAAAATGAATGTTGTTAACATAACAAAACTATATTTGGAATTGGCTAAAAGCAATAAAAAGTAAGAATTAATCATCAAAAACTAAGCAATTCTAGTTCTACCATCATTAACATATTCATGACTATGTGGTTCGTATTCAAAATGTAACAAATTGACAACATGTGATATTATAGCCAAGTCTATCTGTTTGTTACATTTTCACACAGAAGCTGCTGGACCAATTTTCATGAATTTACACAAACAAATAGATTAGACCTTGTAGAAGGACATCGAATACTTTTGATTCCGGGAGTATGAACTTTCTCTTAGGAGAATTTCCGACTATTCCGCGGCCGACCAAAGCCGCTGGCAGATGCTAAACAAAGAAATATTGGCATGTCTACCTCATACATAGTCGATATGTGTTTATTAAAATCAAGAATCGAGTCTTTAAAAACCATTATTTTACCGTGCAAATCCAAAATAACCTGAACGAAGCCGTTTAGTAACATAATAACAAATCTTATTGGCATAACTGATTCTTTACTATATCTACTTCCCACGGTAAAATACTACCGTAGTTTAATATAAAAACAGTTTAATGTACAGTACTTCTAAATGAATTAATTGGGTCGTCACTCGTATTAAAATAAAATATCTCAAAAAGGTAACCAATTAGTGGCAGCTAGTAGTTACTTTCAGAAGTTCAACTGCGACACTAATTTAAATATCAAAAGGAAGCCTGCTCTACATGTTTGTTTGAAATCACCAATTCGTAGTAGGCATGCGTATTACACAAATAAAATAAAATTAGACAAAATAAAACTGGCAAAAATTCGGACCATTTCGATTGTTCCAAGCTTATTCCGAAAAAGGCTTTGTATACATTTTATTTTTACTTTGCTCCACACGTCTTGGGTGCATTTACAAACATATAAATTCAATATACACATACAGCCAGACCCGGAACAACTATTTATAGGTCATACAAATATTTGTTCCGTGCGGGAATTGAACCCGCGACATGCAGCGCAGCAGTCAATCGCTCATCCATTACGCCAACCGTGTCGTCGTTTTATCGAAGTTCTTTTTCGAAAATAATACATTATTTAAAAAAAAATACAGGGTGATGTTTTTAATTTACTTATTTATAAAAAAATAACTTTAGTGTTGCGCATGTCATATTAGAATTAGTACAAGCAGAAACAATCTCGATTTATAAACATAATAAAGAGTAACGTACAATATCGATTCAATTAATAATCCCAATGTTTCCTCTCTACATACACCCATTTTAAAACCTCCATCTCGTCACCCTTTTTACTTAATTCAAGCATACGTATAAAAGGCATTAGACGATAATGAGATAAGGATGATGTACCCGGCTGTATTAAGTGCGGTCGGGTTTCCACCTGAGGCCCTGCATCAGGCCGGCATTATACATACATGATGGCGCGACGGCTTGACAGTTTGGCTTGATACTTTATTATAGATGGTTAAGTGGCGCCGGCGTTGATAGAGACGTCTATTGTCCGTAAAAATACTCGTACTTCCAGCCGATAAAATTACCTACAATCAAATTAGGATTATTTTGAGGTTGTTGACTAACTGCCGTGTAACTAGAAAACGCAATTTCAAAAAAAATATCACATTATGTCACTTAGTTCCTGCTTATTTGATTCAATATGCAACATTACAATCGATTAATACATTATATCGATCACCAAGGATGTTCAGTTTTGTTTTTATGCTTCATAGTCCTATAATTACGCCTTCTAATTTTTGAAAATCTCGTTACTAAGACCAAAATGGCGAACCAATTTCTTCTTACAACCACCCTTAATATATCTTTAGCTATTTATTTTACAGAAAATAAACCAATACTTGTGTCATATTTTTAAAACAAAAGAAAAACTCTTCCCATCCAAACTAAAAAGACCAAAAACCTTATTACGTCATTCACTTACAACAAAGACATAACATTCTACCCTCATCTACCCCAATTTTTTGACCAACACTTACGTTACCTACAAAGTACTACAACTGACCAGAGAGGGTAGTTTATTAAATATTCTTATACGTCTAAGTGACGTCATGTACGTACAGCTTACATTTACATAATTACGGTCGGCCATCTTGAATCATTAGTGCGCTTATAACACGCGCCTTTATTTTTATGTCTCTTTATACGGGGCGGGGGAAATATGTGTAAATATGTTTAGGTGTAAGGAAAGGCGGTTCTGGGTAAAATGGTGAATGGGATAAATAATTTGATGAACAAGTGGTATTGTGTATTTTTTTTCTAGTTATATTATGAAGATTGTTCTAGTTATATGGGCCATATAAAACATCCTTAGAAAACGTTAAAGCGAGATCTACAAATAATATTAGTTCTTTTGCAGGCGCGGAAGAAGCAGACATGTTATGTTTGTCTACCTCTTCCATACTTCTTTCTCCATTAGTCTTCATCAGTGATCGGATAATCAGGCGCTTATATACCTAAACTTCTTCCCGTGAAAGAATAATATGGACATACCTTTCTGAATAAATAAGTAATCCTGGCTTCCCGGGATTGAATAATTTTGTAAAAACAACTGTAACAAACTTAATTAAATTATAGCAATGGTTACTTTGATTTAGTATCTTTATTTTATTCAAAGCAAATGGAAAATCATAAAAACTTTCATTGTAAATTAAAAGTTCCATTAGAATCGGCGTTTTAAATAAAAAAAATATAATGAGAATTCTCAACGAGTTCTAAATATATTTTGTATGCGGGCATTTTTAGCAATCTCAGGAATTTCAAACGATTCGGGATTCTGAAAAGCATGTCCGTATTATACTTTCGTGGGAATAAAAGTAAAGTTTAGGTATATTAACGCCCGATTATCCGATCACTGGTCCTCATGATAGTATTCCTCCTTCTTTCTACTTGTCCTCATCATATTTTTAACGAAATAATCTTTCACAAAGTTCCAATAGTTCGTAATTTAAATAACCATTGATTTCATCGAAACTCCCAATTTTAAATCTACACACCTATACGCATCATATAAGTTAGGATAACTCTCAAACTCCATTTTGATACAAAATACCTACATCACTTACAAACTACCTAATTATAAGTGCAATAAAATATAATTAATATCGTGTTGACATTCTGTTCTACTTAACGACTCGATCCCATTTCCTTGGCGACAGCTATGATTGCACAGATGATAAATGGGGACGAATAATTATTATATTATCTGTCTTTTATTTATCACTGAGTATTTACAATTGACTTATGATTTGTGTCAAGCGAAAGTTTATCTTTGACTCTGTTAAGTGGGTTTGGGAATTGAAGATAGTGTTTTCAGCGATTCAATTTGTCAAAAGTGACATTTATGTAGCGCATATCAATCCCATAAGTAATTCGTCACTTTTGACCAAGCGGTTTTGGTAGCGATAGAATATCACTTTATTCATCTCGATTAAAACCAGGAATACATTGTATCCAAGTTGGTATAAAAAAGATGCTATAAAAAATCAATCAGCAAAACAGTCAGCCGATACCTTGTCTTCCCTGTTTTAATAAACCAACTTTTTGTACCGATATTCTTACAATTACTTAACTTAAAGAATTTTCCAATATGTAAGTACTTAAATTCTAATTTCCTAGCCACATTACCCTGTCAAATTGATACAAGTCATCCATAAAATAGCCGAGTCAGGACTATGAATAGACCAAGTTAATAATTGTCAATTATCCACACTATAGATAGAGACGTATAATAAGATATAATTATTTTAAAATATAGGTTCACATTCATAGATGAAGATGTGTTATAATTATACGAAATCTTTGTGGTATAATTGTTTAAGGGTGAGGATTTTTCTAGACCGTTTTAAGAGATTAGAAAGAAGTGTTTTATGTTTCTAAATCTCGTTAATGGCGGACATGTGTGTTGAAAAGGACTTCACGTATAGAACTTATGATACATGGTTGTAAATCAGTCCAGTTGCGTAAAACATATTTATAGTTAAAAAATAACAAATATTCAAATATAATGAAAATTGTCGTAGGTGTATTCTTAATCGAAGTAGTGGGTTTACTAAAGTTTGACATAAAACCACAAAGAAATAAAACATGGTTGGCCTCCCGCGTCGCCTTAACAAATAAAGTGCAATGTAACGCATCATTGTATAGAGAATTAGATTTCTTTACAAAATGCTTATAATAAGGCTTGTTCGGTTGACTTAGTTGTATTCTCACGGAAAGGGTTGATGAGCAAATTAAGTTTTTTTTACTGTGTCTAAAAGCATTCTAGGAACCCTACTTAGTTTTCAAACCAAATAGACTCCTAGAACTAGATATCAAGTTAAAGAATTGTGGGAATTATCTTGAGCTAATTTGGTATGAAAAGTCTATCAATCAAACTTTATGTCGCAGCCAACTACCTAAATCACCCGTTTCATTAAAAGACTAATCTTTTCATTGAACTGCGCCGTTTAATCAGCGACATAAGTGGCATGGGCAAGTCACTAAACGATATTGAAACAAAGATAACAATAATAATATCTTGGAACAGCTCACACATAGTCATCCGATCCCAAACTAGGCAGAGCCTGTACTATGGCAATCAGTCGACTAATAAAAATACTTATATATTTCTAGATACATACATATTATAGACAAATTACACCCAGACACAAAACAAATGATCATGCTCATCACACAAAGATTTGTCCTGGGTGGGAATCGAACCCACGACCTCCGGTTTAGCAGTCAGAGTCACTAACCACTCGACGAACAGGTAAGATAACACTTCGGTCGCATAAAAATCGGCGCAGTTAACTGAAAAGGCTAGGCTTTAAATGAAACGGCTGATTAAGCTACGACATATACACATTATACATCTCATGCGTAAAGTTTATGCCATCCAAGAGAAATATCTCAACTTACTCAAGTCACACGAACTTTCTAAAAACCATTCATCGATGCATCATTTGCTCTCCCAAAACCCGCCTCCTAATTTGCCAATACACTAAATAAGGTACAGTCAGCATCATCAATCAAGACCGGTACAGTCGGCTGCATCATCACCTTACAAAGGCTGTAATCAGATGGTAATTAAATGTCGACTACGGATGCATGCTGGCATAAATCTTAGGGAATTACCTCGGTAGCTACGTGAAATGTAGCACTGAAATATGGCTTTGTTTTAACTTAATACTGTAATGGTTGAACAGCGTTTTTGTTTGTGTAAAGAAACTGTGAGAAAATGTTTAAATTTAGGTTTTAATGTTTCGTTGTGAGCCGGTTTTGTGGTCACTTGAAACTTAACGCAAAAAAGCCGGCCCATCTGATACTACATATAATGATTTTAAAGAGTGTCCGTGGACATTCTTCTCCATAAAAATTTACGCTGAGTGTTCTTGCCAATTCAGAAGCATCTGCAAATTGGTTTATTTGATATAAATGCTTTGATGGTAAGTGGTCTCTGGTCACCGCTGCCTATAAACAACTCTGCAATATCTGATGCATAGCCTGGGAGGTGCCTTACCATTCCAAAGACA
>NDFZ01002859.1:0-21220 GCA_002192655.3 Mamestra configurata | reverse complement strand
GATATATCAAATTAAAGGGCTTGTTATGAGGGATTTTATTATTTTTCTGATGAAAGTAGTCGTGGAGGTACTTAAGATATAAGATGAAAAATGACCAAAAATGACCGAAAACACTGAGCCTGAATTTTTTTTTTAATACCGGATTTTAGTACCTCGACGACTAAACATAAAAAAATTATAATGTACACAGTTACAAAAGGTAAAATGTTGCGATTTCTTGTTATTTTTTACCTATATTAAATAATTTAAATATAGCGAAAATAAGTCCTGTTTGGGGCCGTACTACAAAGTGCCAATACCATCATCATTCCGTCTTGTGACGAATAGCACTATCCCTAGTGCTATTCAACCTGTATAGCTCCGTTTCTCTCACATCGTAGTCATGATAGTTTTAAGACGTCATAGTAGGGCTCCTGGCTCGTAATGACAAGTACCCTATTTATTCTGTTTTGCTTCCTGCTCTGTCAGTACTACTAACAGAAGGAGGCACTAATTATAACATTTCTTTATTTCTAATCAATTGGAAAATTGCTAAGAAAAAAAAATAGGTAGCTAATGTTTTTTATTATTTATATATATTTAATATTTAGCTTTAATTACTCTTTGCACTTACAGTACGAACTAACACGTACAGATGCGGAAGGTATGCGGAACAGAGAGTAAAGTCCCGCATACTTCCACTGAAAATGGGAGGATCCTGCGAACCAGACGGTTGTTGTGCTGGTGGGCAACTGCCCGATAGTTAATATTCGGACTGTTGTATATGTTTAAATCGCACAGAGAACTTTGCTTGCGCGATGCAGAATTTCTTTGTTAGTTCGTCGTAGATGGCGCTGCGGTTATTTTTATTGCCGTACAAATTTCACTTCTTAGTTTTTCTTGTGGCGGCATTGATGCCGCTACAAACCCGTTTACTAATCAGTAAACCGGATTTCAGTAACGCTATTTTGTAAGAAATCTTTCTTATTTTTTATCAAAAATGGTGAAAAATGACATTAAGATAACAAAAACATACACTTGTGCGAAGGAAAAAGTACTAGCGTATCCCAAAATAAAGTTAAACATTTACCAGCTTAAACTAGTAATAAATGGTGAACTCAATTCTTTTCAATAACTTATTGCTAACGCTTCTGCCCGTGGCTCCACCCGCATTAAAAGTGTTTTGTTCTCCCAAGGGAGCTAACTAATATAAGAAGTATACCTAATGAAAGTATATTATATAGTCTACTTAATTACTTAATTTCATCAAAATCCGTGTAACGGTTTAGACGTCAAAACATAACAGACAGACGCGTTCGCAATTTTAGTATTAGTATCAACATCAGCCAAATGACGTCTACTGCTGGACATATTTTTCTTAGGTTTACCATAATCGCCACGCTTGGCAGGCAGGTTGGCGATTGCAGTGAAGCTGTTGCAATGAACAGAGAATGCTGCTGCCCATTCTCTGGTGAGTACTTTCTGAATGAGTATTAGTATGGATATCAGAAAACAATAAAATAAAACCAACTTCACAATGACTAAGTTTTATTTATTATAAAAAAAAACAATTATTTAGGACAATCAGCCGAATGTTTCATTTCTGGGCAGTCACAGATACGAACACAGGGTTCTGTTAGGTTTAACTTCAAGTACCCATCCTTGCAACGACATCCTGGCCCTACTTTTTGATTGGAATCACATCGATATCTCGCCACCAAGGAGTTGCAGATGTTAGGAGGACACTCCATAAAGTTAGGTTCAAATATTTCATTAGCGTTTGGGCAAAGCGGTCCTGTAGGAAAAATTATAAATTAATTAATATTAAACACTTCACTTATCCGCTGGATTCCGCTCTGCTGACGCCAGAGACTGGAAAGGTAAGTAAAACTCATCATCATCCCATCGGCCCCCTTCTACCATCGGACATCTAGACGCACTACAAGTTACCATCCCTACCTTGTTGCTATTCCACCAATTTGCACTAAATGTTTCCAAACGTCTTTTATAATGCGCACAGCAAAGGAGTGGAACTCTCTGCCATAATAAAATAAAAACATTGCACGTTCCATTGGTCCAACAAATTCACCCAATTCGGCCCAACTGATTTATAAGACATCCTTGGGTACCGACTACTCGTGTTCTGAGAATCGGACATTTAGCACATTGGGTAGGTAGATAGCCAGCAAGAAAATGAGAGATGAGATCAGTAACTCATACGAAACTTACCTGCTTAGATCCATAGCGAGCAAGTATCGCCCCGTTCACATGGCGAAAATCAGTACGACAATTGATTGTTCCATTTTGGGATCACATGGCGGTACTATATTGATTTTAATCCTTAAACAGTAAGGTATTGAAGTGTGTTTTTTTTATNGATTGTTCCATTTTGGGATCACATGGCGGTACTATATTGATTTTAATCCTTAAACAGTAAGGTATCGAAGTGTGTGTGTTTTTTTTTAAGATTAATATGGGTTTGCTCTTGACTCTTGTCTAGGTCATAGATGACAGAGACAAAGTCAACGATGGAGAGAGCTTACCCAGAAGAAGCCTGTTCAGTTCACTCTAATATTGAAGAGATTAGGGTTGTATGCGTTCGGAAACACAGACGCAGGCAGAGAGTTCCACTCCTGATTCCAACTTTCAACCGTAACATATCATAATGATCATCGACGTGTGAACGGACTCCTAGTAGTTGTTATTGCAGTATTCTCACCTCCACACTCCTCATAAGAAATACAATCTCCTTTGTCATTTCGATAGTAGTTCTCCTGGCACACACAGCCTAGATGACACTCATCTGCCTTACAAGTAGGACAGGTTTCCATGGCCAGGTCACGGTCTGAGCAGTTCTGCGGACGACAGGTTTGTTGGACGCATGGGGAATACACCTCGTTGGTAGGGCAGAGGTTGGCTGCAAGATAAATGAGAGATAAAGATCCGACATTTAAATCAGGGACTTGGTTTTTAAGCAGTGGAATTATAAAATAAAAATATAAGGAAAAGCTGGCCAAGTGCAAGTCGGACTCGCGCACGAAGGGTTCCGTACCATTATCGTGAAAAAACGGCAAAAAATCACGTTTGTTGTATGGGAGCCCCCCTTAAATATTAGTTTTATTTTAATTTAATGAATATTTCAAGTTGTTGCCTGCAACCTGTGGCCGTTATCAATATCGAGCAAAAACGAGCAAAAAAATCGCGTTTATTGTATGGGAGCCCCCTTAAATATTAAATATTTATTTTATTCTGTTTTTTAGTATTTTCTGTTATAGCGGCAACAGAAATACATCATCTGTGAAAATTTCAACTGTCTAACTATCCCGTGATAGTTAGACAGTTGAATTTTTTATGAGATACAGCCTGGTGACAGATGGACAGACAAATAGACGGACGGACAGCAGAGTCTTAGTAATAGGGTCCCGTTTTACCCTTTAGGTACGGAACCCTAAAAATGNCGGACGGACAGCAGAGTCTTAGTAATAGGGTCCCGTTTTACCCTTTGGGTACGGAACCCTAAAAATGATAATTAACTTGGTTAAAAGGTTCGAACAAAGATGACGAGTGATATGAACAATGTGGCTGTAAATGTAAAAGCAAAAACCGTAAATGCTTCGCAGATTTTTTGTTCAGTCATTGTGACTTCATTCGTTGCAAGTTGCTTGTTGCTTCTTTCTGCTTAAGATCCTATTAGTGTCATGCATTCAGAAATTAAAAACAACATCCTTGATTACAAAATTGTCACCGGATAGGCGTTGCATCTTCATTTTTAAGAATTCGAAGCATCCTACCAGCCCACAACTTTCGTCAAGGCTTACAGCGTAAATGCACCTGCTGGAATCGGTATTGCAAAAGTAAATCAAACACTTTGAAACTACTTACGACATTCTTCAAACGGCACGCAGGTTCCATTAACTCTACCATAACCATCCTTACACTGGCACTTAGGATTGCATTTCAGAACGACGCCTATTCTAAATGGGCAGTGACCGTCAAGCCTGGGCTTGCCACAATCGTCAGTCGGGCAGTACGGAGGGCAGGCGACAAAATCCTCATTAGATTTGGCACTGCAGTCGAAAGGAGCTGAAAGAGATATTGTGGTTTTAATTAAAAGTTTTTGTGAAGAAGCTCGTCCGAAGAAGAAAAACCACTGCATATCTATATCTGCCGCCAAGTAGCATAGCGTGTTCTAATTTTAAGCACATGTGTGAGTACTGTGTAGTGTGTACCTAAAACTACTTTTATTTTATTTTTTCTTTGACTTGAATATGCCCTGGCGGTTGGAAGTGTCATGCTCACTCAAAAGTCTAGCTGATGGTGGCGCATGTGTTGGATCATTTGGCTCCCTTCAATATGGTTGAGCCGAATGGTGCTGACGCGTGCGTCAAGTTCGTGAACGATGCCGTCAGTTGAGACTGGTCATCTCTCAGCTGCCATGTTTTATTTTAATGATTTGTTATTTAAATCGTTTTCCTACTTCGCACGCTTTTATCGTGCATTTTTTTTCTATATCGTTCTCACATATATATCTTTGTTTAATTTCAACAAGAATGATGTAACCAAAACAATGTAAAACAACAATGATTTACAAGAGTGTCCGTGGAGTTTCTTGCACGTTCTTCTCTATAGAGATCTACGCTTTGGAACGTGCAAATAGCTTCATCTTTTTTGACTGACCAACCTTGACAATTCAAAAGTGCCTGTATGTAAAGGTTTAATTGAAATAAATAAATTGAGTTTTTTTTTTTGAGTTTCAGTAGGTACTAAAGTTAAGTAGTTTTAGTTTAGGTTTATAATTTTGCATGTCAGGTCTGTGACAATAAATACTTTTTCTTTATTTAGTTTTTTTTTTTTAAATTTGAAGTTTAAGGGGGTTAACACATTGATATGTCAGTAGATTTTACCGCCTAAGGGCGGCTTTGACCAAACTGGAACAAATTTTACTCTGGGGATAAATCGCTACTTACGCGAGAGTAAACCAATTTCACGTTTATCCAACTACAATCCGAGGAATAGCGAGTCATTTCGGGAATACTCACTATACCACCGATATGCATGGAATACGGAGTTATAAAAAAAAATGGCGTCCTATTGTTTTATGCAGCTGTCATTTCAACTCAACAGTCAACACAAGGAATTTTTTGCTTCAAATAAGGGGTCATCCATAAATTAAGTCACACGAATTTCATGATTTTTTGACACACGAAAAACATAAGTGTCGCTTTCTTTCTCGTCATTTTTTTTTTTTATTCTTTGATTGTAGATTCCACTTTACACTCAACATCGTCACTACTTTTTAAACTTGTCCATAAGTTGTTAACTTCTTCTTGTACAATTTGTTTTTTTTTATCAGCATAAGCTGCACTGTACGTTTCATATAGTTTACGGTAAAGATTACCTAAATCACTTTTTTGTTCATTTTAAACTTGTTTCTTAAGTCAAAAAACACAAAATAGTAGAACTAAGAACGACATGGAGTTTTGCAGCCACCTTTGGGATGGCTCAGCTAAATACCAACTTGCCGCGCTTGACTCGGTGGAACGCAGGGCTCATTGGCTACGTAAAACTGGTGGATGCCAAGCTTCACAGCTTGGCTCATCGTTAGCTTGTCGGTCTTCTACAGATTGTACTTCGGGGAGCTTTGAGATTGTGCTTCCAGGAGCTCCACGACCTCATCCCACCGGCCCCCTTCTGCCATCGGATATATAGACGCACTGCAAGTTACCATCCCTGCCTATTCCACCAATTCGCACTAAACGTTTCCAAACGTCTTTTATAATGCGCACAGCAAAGGAGTGGAACTCTCTGCCTGCGTCTGTGTTTCCGAAGGCATACAACCCTAATCTCTTCAAAATTAGAGTGAACAGGCTTCTTCTGGGTAAGCTCGCTCCATCGTCGACTTTGTCTCTGTCATCTATGACCTAGACTAGAGTCAAGAGCAAACCCATATTAAAAAAATAAAAAACATTGTTTCATCCGCGAAAGTCAGTGGTCAAATGAATATATGAAATAGGCGCAATGTTTGGCGGCATTTATCAAAGGGCGCCTAGGCGGTCGGCGCGTAATTGTCACACAATGTCACACTTCGTCGACCCTCTCCCTCCCCCTTAACGTGTGACGTAATTTATGGATGGCCCCTAAATAAAATGCAACGTCTAACTAAACGATTTGATTCAAGATAGTGATAGTGATGAGGAAGTTATGCCTAGACGTCCAAGGTGGCTTAAAGAGAGAAAATATTTGTTTGAACACTATGATGATCGTGATTTGACAAAACAACTTTATTGCCATGGACACTATTGACAGCTACTTTACCACGCTATAATACGACAAATGAGAGTTAACATGAATTTCGCTTCTGCACCGTCCCGTTTGTAGGACAACGTTATTTAGCCGGGTATTACATTTGTTCTCATAAAGGTTCACATTCACTCTGTTAATCGCGCATAGCTATTCCAAGTAGAGCTATACGTTAGATTGCGTGGAAAAACGACTGTTGATTTACTCGAGAATAAAATCGTGGAATTCATTATTCCTGGTATAGTTACTCGTGTATAAATTCGGGTTCGTATAAAAACTCGCAGAGATAAGTGGCCCATTTGCTTTTTCCGCACTAGGGGCTACCAATAAAAAACACGTATTTTTGATTTGCAAGAGATGGGCGTAGACTGATTTCGTCACCATGGCTTTGATTAAGATTAAGACGGTCTTGGACACTATCATAGCTACGCAACTGCTATGCTTCTGGCAAAATATGTTTATAGGCTTACTATAAAACTAGAATATGATGAACTCAATATATTGTACTCCTAAAATATTGTACAGTAGGTGCAACATCGAATTAAATTAGTCCCTTCAGACTGAATTCTAAGAACCAACGATAATCTTCTCTTTTACTATAACTTCAGTTATTAAATCTATCAGGAATGAAATGAAGACTTACGACAATCGCCAGTCGGTATACAAGTTCCATTTTGAGCGCGTTTGTAGTTGAACCTGCATTTACAAGCTGGGACGCAAGGATCTGCCTGGGTGCAGACTTGCTCCTCATCAGCTGATAAAGGGCAGTAATCAGTGTTGCACATCATTGGGCAGTCATCCAGAACTTCGTTTTCACCGCAAGCTGGAAGGAAAAAACAAACCAAATTTGTAAGATGACTGAAAACTTATTTCGTTGGTGATCAGCCCAGCTGCGATGATGAACAATTGTCGAAGATGAGTGGCATAACTATCTATGTGAATAGTGCGGCAGAAAAGGAAGCCCATCAGGTACCCAGCATGCACTTGAAATTATGATTAGATAGTTGCATGGAAACTCGTATTATGTTGCCTTTTAAGTTTTGTGTGAAAGCAATTAAAGGTAGAACATTTCTTACGGCACTGGTATTCAGGTATGCAATCTCCATCTTCGTTTCGCAAGTAGCCTTCTTTGCATACGCATGCTTTTTCGCAAAAACCGTCCTCGATCATCGGACAAGGTACAGGTTTTCCGCTCTGAGTACAGTTTTGTGCTCTACAAGTAGCTTGGGCACATGTAGACCATTCTTCGTTAGCTGGACAGACGTGGGCTGTAAAAAAAGAAATAATACTAAGTTCTCAGGTCCCAGGAAATGTCCTAGACGTTGTAAATATTATTACTAAAACCACACTAATATTATAAAGGCGAAAGTTTGTGAGTGTGTATGTATGTTTGTGAGTGTGTGTGAAAGTTTGTGAGTGGGTGTGTGTATGTTAGTTTTTATCTCGTGAGTATGTACCCTTTTGATAATGTTCGACATTCACGCGGGCGGAGCCGCGGGTGGACAGCTAGTAAAGTAATAAAACTCTTAGCTCACCTTTGTACATAATCTACTTTATTATATTTGTATCTGTATTTTTGTGAGCAATAAAGAATGGGCAAAGCCGTGCTCCATTGAAAGTTAAGGTTACTCTCAGCAAACCTTTGAGTATTAAAGAGAGATCAGAATAGAGTGTAGGATTCAGTGTACATACTGTACATTGCTTATGCATAGTTAAAAATCTTTTTTTTTCATCAAAATGAGGACATGAGTAAGGGCTCTTAGAAGTCCAAAGAAACCATATATTTAATACAAACCTGAGTGAAATTATCAAAGCAACAATACTCATTATATTATTAAAAAAAGCTAGAAAGAAAAACAACGTATATGCCTTCACTTACTAGTACACTCTTCTTCAGGTACACAAAATCCAGATTCATCACGCAAGTAATTATCTTGACAAAGGCACCCGGGTACGCACTCAGAAACAGACGGACAGGGTACTGGCAATCCTTTTTGAGTGCAAAACTTTGCTTTACATACTGCGTTCGCGCATTCATGCCATTGCTCAAAAAGCGAGCATTTATAAGCTGGAACAAATACATAATCTTATTGAGTTTTCATCTAAATGAAAAAAAATGCATTGACCTTAAAGTGTCCGAAAAGGTTTGGTTGATTTTGTGTAGTTAGTTCCTTCTTTACATCAGCATTGGGGCAGCCCATTGGAAAGTTAATTGTGGAGTTTTTACGTTAAACTGACGTTCAGAAAGTGCTGGTTATCAGTCTAATTTGAAAATTAGACTTTTAATTTTGATAACATGATTCATTTTCTTACCATCACATTGTTGTTCAGGAACACAGTAGCCGTCTTCAGTTCTTAGGTACCCTTCTTCACACACACATCCTTCTAGGCAGTCTCCTTCTGCCACCATTGGACAAAATTGAGGCTTTCCTTTGTCAGAACAATTCAATGTTCTACAGGTAGCTTGGATGCATGACGAAAATTCTTCGTTGGGTTGGCAAGGATTTGCTGAAGGTTAAAAAAACTGATTTGTTATTGAGATTTTTGCGGACATATTGGCAAATTATTACCTTCTCAGTATGTTACTGTTTTGATCCTGAAGAAGTTGCAGATGGCGGATTATAACTACTTAGCAATAGATAAAGTAAACGAGTACAAGCATCATATTGACTACTTGAATAGCATGGGTATCTAACATGTTGCGAATGGCAAATGATCGCATTTGGAGAAACACGGATGGGTTTTAGTCAGTAAGAGTCTGATACGCCCTTGCAGTCCGCGCAGAGCGGAAGGAGTCATATGATGATTTTCCATCCTTAAAAAAAGAGGGTATCTAATGAAACATAAACGATCCTTTACGTTTTCCTCTTTTTAGCTGTTTAAATTGGTTACCACGTTATATTTCGTTAAAGTGTTATTCAAACAAGAAAAAATCTTACGGGTACATTCATTGTCAGGTATGCAAACACCACGCTCGTCTCGCAAATAGCCCTCTTCACATATGCATCCCTGTATACAGTCCCCAGCTACTATACCCGGGCAACCTAAAGGCCAGTTCTTCTCTTTGCATTGCTGCGGTCGGCATACTGCTTGAGTGCATTCGCTAAACTCTTCATTTACTGGGCAGGAGATAGCTGCAAAGAAAACATTTAATCACAATATATGAAAAGAAAACTTTAAGATCGACTAATGCGGCTTTTTTACATAATTGTACTCAATATATTATTATGGAGTCTGCTAGCTATCATGTGGCAAATAGTTCAATTTTGTGTTTAATATTTTATTCCTCTGTATCATGTAATCCTAATTACTTTGCACACTATTGCATGAATTCAACTTCTTCCAACAAAACAGACCCATGTATTTTTGGGGAATTAATTGTGCCACTTGTTCTTCCTAGCTAAAACACTAGGAAGTGGGGTCAGCCGGGCGTTTTGGGGGTCTTTACNATTGTGCCACTTGTTCTTCCTAGCTAAAACACTAGGAAGTGGGGTCAGCCGGGCGGTAAAACTAACTTTCGAAATTGCTGGCTCTCAGTCTAATTTGATTTTAAGACTTAATTTTTATAACATGATTCATTTTCTTACCATTACATTGTTGTTCAGGAATACAGTAGCCGTCTTCAGCTCTTAGGTACCCTTCTTCACACACACATCCTTCTAGGCAGTCTTCTTCTGCCACCAATGGACAAAATATAGGCATTCCTTTATCAGAACAATCCAATGTTCTACAAATAGCTTGGATGCATGACGAATATTCTTCGTTGGGTTGGCAAGGATTTGCTGAAGAAAAAAACAGTAAAGTTAAAAAAAACTATTTTGTTGCCTGGAGATTTTTGCGGACACATTGCCACATTATTTACTTCTCAGTATGTTACAGTAGTTAAAATAAACGAGTAGAAGCTTCATATTGACAACTTGAACACGAATGGGTTTTAGTCAGTAAGAGTCTGACACGCCCTTGCAGTCCGCACAGAGCGGAAGGAGTCATTTGATGATTTTCCGTCCTTAAAAAAAGAAGGTAATGAAACATAAACGATCCTTTACGTTTTCCTCTTTTTAGCTGTTTAAATTGGTTACCACGTTATATTTCGTTAAAGTGTTATTCAAACAAGAAAAAATCTTACGGGTGCATTCATTGTCAGGTATGCAAACACCACGCTCGTCTCGAAAATAGCCCTCTTCACATATGCAGCCCTGTATACAGTCCCCAGCTACTATACCCGGGCAACCTAAAGGCCAGTTCTTCTCTTTGCATTGCTGCGGTCGGCATACTGCTTGAGTGCATTCGCTAAACTCTTCATTTACTGGGCAGCAGATAGCTGCAAAGAAAACATTTAATCAATATTCTATATCTTTTTAATAATTTAACTTTGTTAGCGTAGTTGTGAACTGCATGCTGTGGTCTCCTGTAAGTGAAGGAGTACACCTACTCGATATTAATTGTAATTTGTCATTTATGTGTGTATTGTGTATATTTATTTATTTAAACTTTATGTACAATAGTGGTACATGAGCGGACATAATGCGTCAAGGCATTCTCTACCAGTCAACTTATTTATTTATTTATTATATACTTTATTGTACACCTCATAATAAGAACAGGACAATCATACATAAAATAAGTGCACAATGGGCGGTCTTATCGCACAAGGCAATCTCTTCCAGACAACCTTTGGATGGATTGAACGAAGGGAGATAGATTTAGGGCTGTCAGTGTACAAACGTTTTAAACAATACTAATTAGATATAATAATATAAAATACATAAATACAATACCAATTTGTATACTAATAAATATCAAATATATAATTGAGACAGGAGCGGAAAAGTTAAAGTGAAAGGTAATGCTCCTTCACCGTTCTTTTAAACTCTGGTAGCGTTTGGGCACGCCTCACTTCTAAGGGTAATGCATTCCACAAACGAGCCGCTTGTATACTGAAAGATTTGTCAAAGAAGGAAGTGGAATGCATACGAATACTTAGTTTTAGATTCTCCGATGATCTCAAAGACCTAGAATGTGTGTCACAGAGGAACTGAAAGCGTTCTTTAAGATAGAAAGGAGTAGAAGGATTAAAGAGTACATTATAAAGTAGAGAAAGTATGTGGGCATTCCGACGAAGGCGAATAGGAAGCCATTTGAGCTTAGTACGAAATTCAGATACGTGGTCATACTTGCGCAAGCCAAATATAAACCTGATACAGAGATTTTGAAGTCGCTCAAGCTTGTCCAATTGGTCTTGGGTGAGATCAAGATAGCTGGCATCAGCATAGTCCAGGATAGGGAGAAGAAGAGATTGTGCTATCGCAATTTTAGTGGTGATGGGAAGAAAATTGCGAAGACGCCTCAGGGAGCCCGCTGAAGCAAATAGTTTACGACTTACTTCCTGCAGTTGCTTAGTCCAAGAAAGAGTGCTGTCGATATAAATCCCCAGGTTTTTTACAACGTGACTTACAGGAATGGTGGTGTTATTAAAAGAAACCTGGGGCAGTTTCGACCAGTCAATCTTAGAGACCGTCCGGGAACTACCGACAACAATGACTTGCGTTTTAGTTGGATTGATCTTCAGCCCAAACTCAGTGCTCCAGTCACCTATTCGAGCGAGGTCCCTATTTATCGTTTCAATAGCATCAGATAACTCCCCGAGAGGGGCTTGAGTGTAAATTTGAAGATCATCAGCATACAAGTGGTAGAAAGAAGAAAGTCGTTGAGAGATGGAATTAATAAAAAGTGCGAAAAGTAGAGGAGATAACACGCCACCCTGCGGCACACCAGCAGAGGCATCACACCAAGAAGAGAAAGATTCCTCAATGCAAATACGCTGTCGGCGGCCAAACAGGTAACTATGAAACCAGTCAAGTACTGAAGGAGATATGTTAAAAGAGTATAGAATGCCGAGCAAAATGTCGAAGTCAACCGAATTAAAAGCATTGCTAAAGTCAAGAAGTGCCAGAACCGTTAACTTCCCCATTTCCATGCCAGACCTGATATCATCCGTAATATGCACGAGTGCTGAGGTAGTGCTGTGTCCAGGTCGGAAACCAGATTGGAAGGGATTCAGCAGTTTGTGCTTGGAAAGGAATGTGCTGAGTTGTTGGTGGACAAGTTTTTCAAGGACTTTGGATAGGAATGGGAGAATAGAAATGGGACGATAGTCAGAGAAAGATGCAGGATGAGATTTTTTAGGTAGAGGAATAACCTGGGCATCTTTCCAGGCTTGCGGGAAGACACTACTGGAAACAGAGGAGTTGAGGATATAAAGGATAGCAGGAAGAATGTTATCAAGGATGGGTATAATCATTTTACGGCTGACACAGTCACTACCCACAGCGTTGGATGTTATCGTTAGAATACTCTTTTTAACATCACAAGCAGTGAATTGACTTATGACAAAAGGGGAATAATCAGGTATCGGAAGATTTGAAAGATGACTTAGTGTAGCAGCTTTGGTGGCCCTATCCAATATGGGCGAAGTAGAAAAATGACTATTTAGTAAGTTGAAGTTTATGTCTTTAGGAATCGTTTCCTGAGACTTTTTTCCGATACCTAATGATTTGAGAAACTTCCAGACCTTAGCTGTATCACCATTTTGAACTGAACTACGGATATGTTGGCGGTTTGCATTCCTACACACCTTGCTGCTGTAAACCTGTCAAACCTGTCAACCTTTGGGTTATAAAGACTATACTGTGGTAGGTGTACAATAAATAAAAATAAGATTCAAAATTGAATTTTAACATTTCGGAAAGAATATACAGATAATATATATAATACTAATAAAATACATATATATGCTAAAATAATAAATATATGTGTATGTATGTATATTCTTTGTTGGAGATTCTAAGTAAATAAATAAATATATATGAAAAGAAAAAGAATCTATTTCCATGACGCAAAGTAAAATGTATGAATGTAAAATATTCACATATTTTTAACCCGTATTTGCGAATATGTTTTTGAATTTGAATGTTGAAATATACTGGAGATTTTTTTAAAGGACAACAGCAGGCTATCCATACCACATAGTATGGATAGCTGGTGTCTAGATACAGTGAGAAGGAGTCGTAATGAGCCACGAGGGTGACGTCAGAACGAACTGGATGCATTGCGTCAATAATGGAAGGGGGAACCGTGACATTTCGCTTAAGTAGGAAGCACTTAAGAAAAAACGAAAGCTGAATGTGAAATTTTATTAAAATTCAAGAAAATTGTAGCTTTCAAGGTGAAAACAATCTCTAAGGGGTTCGATTTAGAAAAACAAACGGTTTTATCATTTACAGTGCACCTAAGGGCTGTCATTGAGTTAACTGCGTTCCAAATCAATTCTTAACTTTAAGTCATCATCGTGTGCTTACTTTCACATTGGTCCTCCGGTACACAGCTTCCGTTTCCTTCTCTTAAAAAGCCTTCTTTGCATATGCAGCCGCTGTCACATTGTTCCGGAGGAATATCGGGACAAGGAACGTCTTGTCCCCTTTCTGAGCAATCCTTAGCTCTGCACACTCCTTGCATACATTGGACGTATTCTTCGTTGGCTGGGCAAGTTGCTATTAAATAAGATGTATCATGAATACTTATTGGCTCTATACACATTAACTTTCTATAGTTGCTAACTGTTATGACTTTCACGAGGTCATTCCAAGCCTGGGTCCTGGAAACTCTTCAGATAATAAATAGCTTAAGGTTTTCATTTTACTGCATGCAAACAAGCCGACTGCCCAATTAAACGTTGCCATCTTTAGATATCAGAAATATGCATGGCATGGCGTCTGTTAAAGTGACACCTGAATGGTGTGGCGTTGGTGTATGGTTGGTAATACAAAAGCCTTTCTTATGTATGCTAGTCTCTGCTGGCCATAGCCACCAAAGTTCAACGATGCCCTGGTGGGTATACTTATAAATTTATGTGTTTAATAACACCAAAATAACATGTTTTAATTATGAACGTCTAGTTTAGACGATTCCATATTCTACTTACGTTCACATTTATCTTCCAATACACAGATGCCATTTTGATTTCTCAAATAACCTTCTTGACAAACACATCCCTTCTCACAATATTTTGGGTCCAATCGGATGCAGGGTACTGACTGGTCCTTTTGGGTACAGTTTAGAGCTCTGCATTCGGCTTGAACGCATGTCGAATATCTTTCGTTGACAGGGCAAACTCCAGCTGTGAAATTGTAATTTTAGAAATAAAACGTAATACTGCCTAGACATGACAATGATATTGCGTGCTTTTTAAGAATAATTATTTCTTTGCTAGAAGTGGACTAATAATAATACGAAATTGTTTGTCCTTTGGTTGGTTCCTACAAATATAGCGAGATAAAACCAAAACCATTAGAAACAATACTGAAAAAGGATTTATAACGTGCTTTATTTATGCCGTAGCCATATTGAATAATTGGTGGGGCAGAGGTAAGGTTGAATTAGAGTTGAGGGAATTAAAGAGTCTGCGACACAGGTAAGTTAGGTTCGAACGGGTAAGCTCACTCCATCGTCGACTTTGTCTCTGTCACCTCTGACCGAGACTAGAGTCAAGAGCAAACTCGTCTCAAAAAAAAAAAATAATGGAATGACGAGAGCTAGCAAACTAAGCTCCTATAAACAGAATAATATTGAATACTACTCGGGGTCCGGTATACACAGATTATAAAAAAAACACTGGACACTTACGACATTGTCCATACGGTACACAAATCCCGTCTAGTTTCCAGTACCCTTCGATGCATCTACATCTGGGGTTGCAAGGCAGTACGATTCCTATGCTCCCGAACTGTGGTGGACATTCGCCTGTCGGTGAAGCTTGGCTGCAGTCGTCAGAGGGACAGATAGGCGGACAAGCGTTGTATTTCTCGTTATATTTGTGACTGCAGTCGAAGGGAGCTGTGGAAGGTTAAAATAGATAAATATACAAGCTGAAATTTTAATGGTTGTTTTCCCGCCGCGAAATGAGTTTGTCTTGGTAATACAATCGATTTATGAAAAATAGTAAATTTAAAATGAAGAAATGGCAGATAAACAATTGTGATAAACAAAAAAATATTACTACGCGCGAGAGCTTATTTTGCTCTGAACATTTATGAATCGCTTTTCACTTTGTCGGAGCGCCGCCGCTCTGCCAGTAGTACCTACGTCACGTAGACTCACTATAGTGAGTTACTATTGCTTCTCACGCTTTCGAGTTTATATATATATATATTTTTCATTTTTTTTTTAAGTTTAACTTTATGTTTCCATAGTACTACTGATGGCTAATCGTTTTGCCGCGGGAAAACAACCATTACAATTTCAGCGTGTATAAGATTATTATTTTTTTCATCTATTTGCTAAACGAGGATAAAGTATATGAAGAGAGAATTTAACACGTCGTGATTTTGATAGCCACAAATTAGAAAGCTTCATCTTGTTTCTGTATGGATGTTTAGAATTTTCCGCACACATCCGAAAAATAAATCAGGTAAACCACTCGCCAGCCGCCACGTCTTCAAATATGTTTTGGGAAGTCGAGAACTAATACATAACTATTCTTATTTACTGATGCGGTGCATATTTCTCAATTTATTTATATCTTCCGATGCTTGCTGCTTGCGTGTGTCATATTCCAGTGTGTTTTCTTTCTTCGCCATAGACATACACTGTCAGTAAACCAATTTTACGAAAGAAACGTGTGTGAAATACCACTTACGGCACTCCCTAGTGGGTATACAAGTGCCGTTGGCAGCGCGGCGGTGGTTGAAAGTGCACGTGCACACGGGAGGCGGACACCTGGTCTGCGGGAGACACGGTTTGGCAAAAGTGTCTTCTTCAGTCATTGGACAGGAGTCGGACTCGCAGAACGATGGACACTTGACCAGCACTTCGTTGGCTCCACATGTGAGTGAACCTGAGGTTAAGAAAGAGGTGAGATATAAAGTCTGTAATTGAATTAGAACTAGACAAGATAAACCGGCAATCAATATTGCCATTCAATGCGGCTATGCTGCCAGTTGTCTGGACACTTTTCTCATTGACAGCGATGTGTCATGTCCCCTTTGTAGACACACTTGTAAATTATGTAATTTATTAATATTATCAATTCGTGTACGGTTACTTATGTGTCCTAATTAGGCAAACTGATATCCCGAATTAATTTAAATTTTCAGTTAAATGGCTTTTCTGGAAATTCTAACATAAAAATATATGTAGGGTGAAAGATTCGCCCCTGTTGCATAAAACATTCTAATTGGCAAAAGTAGGTGTCATAAATTATGGTTGGCATAGTTGGCATTTCCATAGATAAGAATAAGGGTGATGTTATAATAACTTACATTGTTCTGCAGGTATACAGGTGCCATTTTCCGCCCTCAAATAGTTCTCTTTGCAGACGCATCCTTCTTTGCAAGGTTTGCCCAATTGACCTCTATAGGTGGAGGGCTCCGCCTTCTCTGAGCAATACTGTGCTCTTTGGATTGATTGAGGGCAGTAGGAGAATTCCTCGTTCTTTGGGCATTTCTTAACTGAAAAGTTTACACATTTTTATCAATATAATTCTTCTGTACGTGTGTATTTCGATGTTTTTTTATGTGGGTTTTAATTGGTCCCTGGATGTTTTGTGTTCCCAATAGGACCTGATAGGTGGTGGTGTTACGAAAAACTTAATAAACGCCGCTGCTATATTGTTATTCATTCATTTATTTCAGACATGGTCCATTCATTATATAAAATTTAAATCCAATAAAACACATTATATAAACATAATCAACAATAAATAAAGTTATAACATACACATTCAAATAAATAAAATATTTTAATTAAAATATTACACATTTAAACCATTAATAACAAAATTAGACAGATACAATACAATCATATACGCATGTGAAGCGCACCGCTTCCTTCTGATCGCAAAAAAATCATCGGTCCGCTCCTCAGCGACATAGTCGAAGCACAACAAAACCGCGGAAGCCCTAACAGCAGAACGCTGGTGAGCCTCGGCACCAGGCTGCATGTAGTCCAAGGAGACTATGCCATCCCTAGACAGGAAACTTACCAAGCGCCTTCTGCGACTGGATAGGGGCAGCCTACGAATGGTGGCGGGGACCATTACCGGACACTGCTCACTGAACAAACATTTCCACACGATAGGTATAACGGACAGTCCTCTGTGCAGAGCATGCATGGAGGAGGAAGAAACGGTATCGTACGTGTACCTTGAGTGCACAGACAAACAATAGGGACACCGAATTCACTCACAGACATCCTGAACTAACTGGGAAGACTGATTTGCTTCTGGAAGGAGGTTGGCTGGTTGGAATGTCGGCCGCCATGTCTCACGCGCAATGGTCCAACATCAGGACAAAGTGCGGAAACATACCCAATAGATAGATAGATAAATAACAGTATCCTGAAGGCATTGTTGTACTACACGAGCAGTGCGCTGTGCGCTCGCTGCGTAAAGTTGGCCCTCAGGCTGCACGTGTAAAACGACTGACAATATGCCTTAAATAAAGTCACCTTCACAGTCTAGTCATCAGTCTAGTACATCGCGCAAACCTGCGAGCCAACATATAACACCGGACCGACAGAGCCCTGGCCTTCCCAATGTCCAGATTGTCACAAAAGGCCCAAGAACTTAAAATGCTTCACCTTTTTTATTGGATTGCTGCAAAGAGTTACAGAAGGTAAAGATGAGTAGCAATTGGTACCGGCTTTGAAGATCAAAAAATCACACTTTTTAGCATTGTAACAACCCCATTGGGCCGTATATGACTCATAAATGCGGTAAAGTTTGCGTAATGCACCGATCGATGGGCTCAGCAACACCATATCATACGCGTAACTAATGTTGTTTATACACACTTCGTTAATGGAACATCCAATATTAGTACTAGTGAGCTCACCGATCAGCCGGGATTATAGTTTTTGCTGCAGAAATGACCATCGTTTCGAAAAGACGAAGAAGAACCAACTTGAATAGTTATTAAAGTTCTGCTCTAATGTTTCTTTAAGTTCGAAATCTATTGTATTAAAAACGATAAATCGAGATTTTACATAAAAGACATTTTTCTTAATAGGTCAACTATTTTATTAAGTATAATTCAAATGTATTCAAAAAAATAAAAATCGGAATTTTAAATATAAATACCGACATATTTTATGATACACTATCAAAATATATTTATTTTAAAAGACGTAAGTATGAGTAAATAATGAATAAATTGGATTTATTTGCCCAAGTTTATTGCTCTACAAACTGTTCATTGCCGATTGTTACCACCTGTGTAAATGTCATTGTTATAATCTTTTTAAAATAATAATTTATTAAAGCATGTTTCCTTCAGGGTTTGGAAAAAGCATAAAAGGCATTTCCTTTTATGTATAACTAGCTTTTGCCTGCGACTTCGATCGCGCATAATCCCGTTTTTCCCGTTCCCGTAAGAATATCGGTAAATCCTCTCTTAGTGCATGCCTATGGAAAGCTACATGCCAAACTTCAGCTTTCTACGACCAGTAGTTTCGGCTGTGCGTTGTCCGTCAGTCACTCAATCAGTCACTTAGTCAGCCAGTTACGGAAGAATTTTATGTACAACGTGTAACAGAATAAACGCAATACTTCTTAAGGGGTCATTTTACACGATTTCGTGGTTGGTCCCATAGTAAAAATTGTTCATAATGATGAGTACAATGACCCCTTAAAAGGTATTGCGTTTATTCTGTTACACGTTATAAATTGATGATTAAAAGTACTTACCTAATCTAATTAGATTAGATAGGTACGATCCTTATTTTGGTGTTATAGCAATTGATATAACACCAAAATAAGGATCGTACACTTTTAGCAATTTTCAGATGTACCCCTAATGAAAATGACTGTTAATTACTTAACACTGAACAAATGTTCACGAATTGTACCAAATATACCAAGAATATAGTGCGATTATTCAGAAAAAAATAGTAGAAACATTTTTCAGGGAAATAGCAAAGGGTTGGTAAAGGTTAATAAAGTTGGGAAAAAATATGTTTATAGCCTAGCTTTTCCCATCATTATATTCTTTAATAACTAGAGATCGGAATAGGTAGACTATATTTACCTAATGTTCGTGGAGGTAAGTAACATAGAGTTGACAATACCTCCTGTAAAATCCCGGAATCATAAATGGAGTCATGACAATTAAAACCCGGGATTATAAAAACATGAACTGGACTTTGAATATATGTAGTTACAAATTATTGATTTGAAGAATACAAAGATTTAACTGTTTTAGTAGGTAACTCTAAAAACATAATAAGATTCTTCAATATAATTTTGTTCAAATGTATTCAAAGCGCAATAAGTAATTTGGAATTTCTTAAATCTCGGAATACAATCGTCATGTTTATGAATCCGGGATTTTCAACTCTATATTACTTACTTCCACGAACATTAGGTAAATATAGTCTACCTATTCCTATCTCTATTAATAACTCCTCCAATTGGAAATAATTAGAACAGATATTAAATAAAAATCATTATTTATCCGTATAAATTTTAGTTTTACCGTTTTATTACCTCTGAATCATCTAAAAACACAACAGCCGTGCATCAAACAATCTTTGCCAAAATGACGTCATCATTCCATCACGTTTTGGTGATAATGATATTCGGAACACGCGCTTAAAAACTAATACTAATAACAAGTTTTATAGCATCACGATTTTTCACACTTATATAGGTAATGGTTCAGTAAATTAAACTTGTTTTGGGAGATACCTCATGTCAGTTAAAGGGTTATCACTTTTTTTTTTTTTTTTAAGGATGGGAAATCATCAAATGACTTCTTCCGCTCTGGGTGGAGCGGAAGGGCGTGTCAGACTCTTACTGACTAAAACCCATTCGTGTTCCTTCTAAAGCCCTTTGCGTTCCAGGGTCGCGGTGACTCGTTCGAACAAATTCCGCAATCACAGGCTTATCACTGGATAGTAGAAAATTATTCAATGAAAAGATCATGTTTATAGAGGTAGATAATATTGCGTATTATAATAATCCAGAAGAAAGTAGGTACATCATACTTCTTCCTAGCCTATTCCCAACTACATTGGGGTCGGCTTCCAGTCACACCGGATTCAACTAAATACCAGTATTTTACGTGGAGCGGCTGCCTACCAGACCTCCACAACCCATTAATTGGTTAACATGGTACTTCTTGGTAAGACTAGAGTTAGATTTTCTGGCTTCTGACAATCCGTAACGACTGCCAAAGATATACAAATGTCAGTCGAAACCAACGGCTTAACGTGCTTTCCGAGGCACGGAGGAATCTCGGTATGTTAAGATGGATGGAAATAGGGATTCGTAG
This sequence comes from Mamestra configurata, assembly GCA_002192655.3. Taxonomy (NCBI): domain Eukaryota; kingdom Metazoa; phylum Arthropoda; class Insecta; order Lepidoptera; family Noctuidae; genus Mamestra; species Mamestra configurata. Next base: position 617 of record NDFZ01002859.1, on the reverse strand, counting down.
CGTGTTTCTGGACTTAGTCTGTGACCACAGAATGGATCAGTCTGTAGTAGGTATGGCATTATATTATACTCTGAGCATCGGGACGAAATTAATTGTAATCAAAACAGAAGAATTTGAAATATAGAGGTATGTTGTCTGTACGTTTGTGCGTGAATCACGCGTAAACGGCTGAACAAATTCAAATAAATTCTTTTTTGTTTTACTCTCAATTTGCTTCTATTCGAAGTTGCGAAAAGTTGCATGTGGTGTTAACAACACGCGATTTATTTTTCTTATTATTTCTATCAAATTACACTACAACTAAATGAAAATTTCCATAAATTTTCGCTCCGCTCTATAATGCACAGTATTATTATCAGTCCTAATTAAAGAGTACCGTTTTGTTATGTTACCTATTCCATTTTAACAGACATTTTACGAGTAACGAACTCACGTTTAAAATACTATCATTGCCATATCTACAAACCGTGACGCTGTCGTCGCCAGAATAAAATACCTCTTTGGATGTAACCGGTTTTACCGCATATCCAAATATTTAAAACAAAGTCGGGTTGGTTACACCATTTATAACTCAAGAACGGCTGGACCGATTTTGAAGATCTTTGGTTTGTTGGATT
>NDFZ01002858.1:0-21218 GCA_002192655.3 Mamestra configurata | reverse complement strand
CTAGGTCATAGATGACAGAGACAAAGTCGACGATGGAGCGAGCTTACCCAGAAGCAGCCTGTTAACTCTAATTTTGAAGAGATTAGGGTTGTATGCGTTCGGAAATAGACGCAGGCAGAGAGCCTTTGCTGTGCTCCTTTGTTTTATCCTACAGCAGTGCCCGATGATTTGGGAAAGAATAACATTTTTTCAAATTTTGAAAAAGTAGGTACTAGCCGTTGGGAATATTGAAGTGAATTTGAACAACATCGTTCTTTTAGACCCTGCTGCCATACGGCCGGTTTCAATAACGTGTCTACATTTAACCAACTGTCAAATTAGCTACCAATATTAGCTGAAACGTCATGTATGAAAGGCAAACATGACGTTTCAGCTACTGTAGGTAGCTAATTTGACAGTTGGTCACAGGTAGATACGTTATTGAGACTGGCCGTTAGTAAAAACATTAATACAGGCAATACAGCCACTGAGTGAAAAAACTATTTCAATTATTTTATAAGTGAACAACAGAATGCAGCCCAGATACGGTACCAATTAGTCTTAACACTGCCTACAAGATTTCACCTACCCATATAAGTACTTCGTCAAACTCTAATTGCTTGTAATGTTACATTCATTCTACAATCCATAACGCGCAATCGAGTAACTCGCTAACTCGATTAATATCTCGATTAGATCCTGCGCTTGCGCAACGTTCGGAACAAATGTTAGGATATTCCCACGCCGTTGTGCACCTAGCTTTAAGTTTAGTGTTACCTAATAACGGTGCTTTAGTTAGAAAACTCGTGATTATCATTTTAGAACTTGTAGAGAATTTTGTGTTATCATGGCAAAGGATCGGTGTGAGAATTGATGGAATTTGGGCCTGGTTCTGTTGGAATAGGCTGGTGGTAGGAAATGTTAACACACCTGGCAACACCAAGCTCACCGATATAATTCTTACAATTTTATTTTTTTTATTTTTTTGTTCTTAGGTAAGTTTAAAAGGTCTCGTGGAACTGAATTTCACTGAGTAGTATTTTTGGCAGTAGGACTAGAACCTGCGGTAAGCCCTTTCCTATGGTCTATCACAGTCATAAGGTATCCATAATTGTTAATTCAGTTTGAAGACCTAATGTGCAGTCTTAAGATTCATGCTGATCTACCGTAAATTAAAGATACCCTTCTCACTTCCTACATGAAAACGAGCCGAAAGATATACATTATTATTAGACATACCTACCTATGAGAATCATAAATCCATCTATCTCTTTCTTTCACTCAAGTGTGAGTAGGACGTCGGTAAAAGCGCGAGAGTGGCTAATCTACCATCACACTTCGATGGGACTTCAGCGCTTTTGAAAAGTTCGCCTTTTGCGGTATCTGAGAGTACCTGCCTATGTGGAAGTAGGTACATTATGTACTTGTACACCCTTCTCTTCATCTCAGTATCGTAAGAGCAGTAGATGTTGGTGTTGCAAGTGTTTATATCACTACCGCGGCCCTCCAAAGGGCTTTAGAAAGAACACGGATGGGTTTTAGTCAGTAAGAGTCTGACACGCCCTTCCGCTCCACCCAGAGCAGAAGAATTCATTTGAAAGTGTTTATGTCAACTTCCAAAATATACGTAATGTAAAGAGGATATCCTTGTATGCAGGTCTCTGGCAGACAAGGTAACCTTTGGAAGCGTCAGGTGAAAACTAAAAGAATTTGAAATACGAATCGTCGTCTCGTTCTTTGAAAGCAGACGCCTAATTATATTTTAAAGTTTCAAATCTTCAATATAGTTTTATTTATAATAATAACAATAAGTAACACTGGCGGGAGTCCCTGGTGTTACAGTAATACCAATTTCTTAGAAAAAAATTAAATGAGTTTAGAAGCTTCTCGGGTAAATGTTACTGTTTTATTATGTTCCAGTACTTAATGATTTATATTATTCACGAAATAATTATAGAAGTAAACAAATGTTCAAGACAGAATATCAATATTGGTTGTGGTTCCATTAACTTTGAAGTCATACTTTGTGGTGTTTCCTCAAATTCTCTGACCGACTGGATAATAAGGTGTTGTGGACTTACCTGAAAAGAACAAAATAAATGATTTAGTAAAAATTTGTAGTACCTACCAAACCGAAAAAAAAAACTTTTTTGTTTGACATTAGCCTACAAGGGCTTATAAAAAGTCTTAACCAAGTACACGATTCGAATTGGTCGTTTTCTATGGAGAAGAACCGCAAGAAACCACAGGAATACTCTTAAAAAAATGGTTTTCACAATGATTTAGCATATTACAGTATTAATAGGTATGGCAGGACAGTGTAGAGTACTCACAATAGTACCAAATAACACAAATACAAAATAGTTTATTGTCACAAATAGAAATTTGCATTAAATTTTAACGTGTTTGGAGCCTCCTTTTAAGCAAACAATGCCTGTATTAGAAGGCTCCGCTCTTTCACATCATTGTCGTACACTTATACCAACTAGAGTTAATATAGTGTTGTGAGTAAATAAGAATAACTACAATTAAATTAACTTAGAAAGTCGGAATGGAATTCTTGCCACAGCCGGTCAGCCCGATCTACCCATAAACAAACACCCAACCTTTTTATTAATAACCTTTCAAAGATAACCAATACGTAAATCAAGGGAATGGTAAATAGTGAACATAGAAATATCCGATCGGTGCAAGAAACGTAATAAATACGAAGTTTACGAGAACAAATGCAATGAATCAAAAACAAAACAATGCGATTATCCCTGCGTTGTAGTGTTAGTGGGGGCGCGAGGTATGAGCTGACAGCGGGGCGGGACGAGGGACATAAGTATATATGGAGGCACAGCCATATTGAAAAAGAAGCCTTAAGGAAGGGACGGGCAATGGGTATAATGAATTAATCATCATCTCCCTGCCTTCCTATTTGTTCCTTAGGTCGATGCAATACGTTTCCTTTTTCCTTTCTTTTATTCAAATATGGATGGATTGGTATGGATTTCAGAATTCAGATAAAAATAATCAAAATTTTCTATTAGTTTTTTGATCTTTTACATCTGTTTTCTCGTGAAAATTAGTCGACGAACAAATTTCTGAATATTTCAACAGTTCTGAAAAGTTTATCATGAGTAAAACTTGATACACCTAAATAGTTATTCAAATATCGTGCAGTATGCAATAACAATAATTCGGAATGCGAACATAAATGATTTGAAACGACTCAGAATACTGAAAGCCACTTCCACTATACACTCGAGAATACATCCAACTCAGTCACCATGAACCGCACGCTCTCACCTCCATCTTGCGCCACCCATAAGTTCGACAAGAGGCAAGCTCAGGAAATGAAGCGGGCCCGGGAGGAGCCGATAAATCCAGCGCCACACAAAGAACTTGCCACTTCTTGCGTCTTTATTAACTTGTGACAAATTGTCTAGCAATAATTAAGTTTACGAATATGGTGCCAGGAATTGGCAGAAACATGTGTCTTTCGGAGTTTGATATCTTTTAAAGTATTTAAGATTGGATGCCGTCACAAATCAGAAACCGGATAATGTTATTATTGATATTACTGGTACAATCTTTGATTGACTTGACAATTTGTCAATATAATAGGCCTATTGAATCCTCGACTAGAATATTCTAGATTAGTTTAGCCTGATGTACTCGTATTTATTTATTTATTTATTTGGATCTCCAACAAAAGCTACACGGTTATAATATAGATCACAGTGATAAAATAGGCAAGTGGTTCATTTACCTAAATGTGCTCCTTTAGTTTAAAAGATGCTCGGAGATGCACATATAACTAGGTAAGTAAATTCACATGATATTAGTACTCAAAATATCATGAGGTTTAGTAGGTACTCTCCGAGTATAAAGATTTTGCATGTTTGTAAAGTTTAAACAAAAAAAAAACATGCGGGGCAGTCTTTGGTGACTGCCAATAGTAGGGAAAACTAAGTAACTTGTGAATTGTATCATCGAGCTATTAGATTATTATTTTTGAATTTGGAAAGCGTTCGGTGACGATGACGCGAGCTCCATGTTTTTTGTTGACCCAAAAAGTGCTCTACGCCTAAAGAAGTTTTCACTTCAAAAAACAACTTATTTTACCCCCATGTCCACCCAATTCTCCAAAATATTTCTTTTAAATAAAATGAAGATTCTAATAGGTAAACGTCTGTTACAAACAAACTTCTGAATCAATTAACAAAGAAAGTAACCCTGTCTTTATTCAAGTGTGAGTGTGACAATCTTTTAATTAAATAAAACAACTGATTTAACGGTAAACAAGTGAAGGTATTCAAGTGTTACTAACATAAAACGGATTCCCTATAATAAGGGATGTTTGTGACTAGCGCTAATCCGCGGTGTTGCTTACTTTTCTTTCGTTAATCTTTCTTGAGTAAAAGGTGTTCTTTTTGTTTTGCGAATACGGCTCCTGTGTAGGGAAGAAAATACATATTTTAATAGCAATAGGGTAATATTCCGTTCGTAGTTATTCAGGCTCATTCATTGGACAATCATAAAAATCTAACCATATGCTTTAACGGTTTAAATACTGGTTTCGAAGTTTCTAAATTCGAATTATGTCTAGAATATTTTAAATAAAGAATCCGCTTATAGTAAGTACATATTAAAACTAAGCATGTAGTTACTTTTTTATGAATGAGCTTGTTAAGTTTAAATAATTTACTAACACCGTATTTGCCATCGACAGACAGACAGAAGAATATATTGATTAATGTTTTCAGTATCTTTAACCGTCTGTCCGTCCGCGTCCGTCCGTTAACAAAATCATGGAGCCTCAACGAAAGTTAGAAAAATCTTGTGCTGAATTCTGCAATGATAACTCAGAATGTATTAAGTATTGTAATATCCTCCAACCCCAAAATAATAGAAAACTTATCGAATAGAAACAAAAACAAACGATCTATCCAGTAGCTACGACATCCAAATATACCCTATTTGTATTCAAAAACGATCGCTTATTGTAAACATTTGTGCTTAAAACGGTACATTCAGCGTTGTTTCATCTCTTTCAGGAAATTACCACAGTTCCTAGAGGATTATTGCAAAATAAGATATTGTTCACTCAATCTGTTCACTCGTTCGTTGCTTGTTCACTTCATTCGTTTGAATGATGCGCCTTTGTTTCGAAATTTGAATTTGTAAGTTATGATCCGTTATTAGATTGGCTAAAGGTTGGTTTCAATTTTGATTATCTTTTAAATGTTTAATCAATTGTACTAAATAGAAATAATGTTTTTGATGTGAAAATATCCTATTATCCTTTTGGCGTTTATAATGCTTTAAGGAGAAAGTGTTGTTTGTTTTGAATAAGAGTAGACTTAGAAGTATTCTGGTGTATTTGTATGTAACTTATTGTTGGATTTACATTCAATTTAAACTTCTTCTTCTTAAAAATATACACTCCATTGAGCCACCCCATCACCCCAGTGGACCAAAACTACACCACAAAAAAGGTACTTTTTCATGTCGCAAAACATTTTTATAGAAAACGATATCAAAGATAAATAGTCATGAAATGTTAGAAGGAAATAAATAAACATAGCTGGCAACACTGACGGACGGACGGACGGAATAGGAAATTGCGGAGCCAGATCGCGGGATCTTGTCAACGCGTCAATATACTAATGTTATTCAATATTTTGCTATATTTTGTATGCTACATGTAGGTATATATTTTTGGACTGACTGTACGGTACTGAACTGTTTTTTGGGGGGAATTTTTCAAATAGAATTATTATTTTTGTAAATATTTAAATTGGAGTTGCTCAATAATATTAAGTCTTACACAGTAATATTTTACAGAAACTCAAATTACCCACCCCTGCTTTTGAAAAACTACACAATTTTTTAAGTTAATCAGCTAATCGCCTGTTCTGTTATTCTCCAAAGAATGCTCTGTTTGTAATAAGATACAAAGTTTCAATGGTATTAATAAAACATAGATACTAAAAACCGAAAATCCAACCAGTTTTTTAACGAAGATGAAAATCTTTGTAGGATCAGGCAACTTCAAACATGGAAATCTTCAAAATTACTTCTTTATAACGGCATTCAATTTATCACGACACTCTCAATTCATTCCAAAGGTGTCAAGAAATTATCAATGAAACAAAAAAAGATAAAACAAAGCAAACACCTGTGGTTTTACTATTAAAAGAAAGATAAAAATAATCTAATCACCCATTCAGTTTTGAAAAAGAATGTGGTAGTCAAGCACCAGTTTAAATATTTATATGGCTTTTATATATTACGTTTATACTTATATTTAAGTATTTTTATTGCATACCTACTCTTCAGTAACAGAGTTTTCAAAACTGGATATTTACGATTCACAATAATATTGTTGATGAACAGAAAACAAAAGACAGTCATAAACTTTTAAATAAAGAATGTAGGTATTTAAAAAATAAATTAAAAAAAAAAACAAATGTCAACCGGCTAGACTAACAAAAAAAAAGCGCGGCAATATATTTGCCACCACATATCCGTACATAAAAGCTACCCGTCATAACTTACATAACACACACAAGATTTTAATATTACGATAAGGCGGGGACGATCGCAGATGTATGCGATGTCACGACACCCGCCAATATCCGACCGAGAATTGAAATATCTGACCCATCCCATCCCTAGCACATCGGTGGCACATCCCTAGTAACCGCCGAGAGCTTGCATGCGGTTATATTTAATTATTTTATGTATGTTTGGATGTGGTGAGGTTTCTTGGATAATAGTTGCGAGGGATGGGAAATTGAAACTGATGGTTACTAAGAATTCTATGATTTCTGTTATAAGATGTGTAATATGAAAATAAGTGTAGAGTGACCATCAGCGATAATGCGATTTCCTATAATGAAAAGCAGCTGCGGATGGAAAATTAGATTTCCTATGATAAAAAGAAGCCTGGTTAAGACCTTTTATTAGAGAACTTTTACTAAAGTTGTTGTTAAAAAATCCATGACAGCACCTCAAACAATAATTGGAAGACGTGTGTTCTTTAAATGCACATTGATGAACTGGTAAATTCATCTGGGATATCATTCTTCTTTATTTCACAATAAAACGATTAATTCGCCGTGTATCAAAATACCTTTTTTTTTTTAAATATATCTATCCGAATTTTATTCCATTTTCAAATCTTAAATTAAAGCGATTGGCATTGCAAATTGCTTTACGGAATCAAGGGGCGGAGCCAGCCAGCGACATTCTATCAAAGATTACAGTTGACTAAAACGTTAAGAATTGACTACGAGACATTTCGTTAGTGCTTGTCAATCCCACACATTTTAAACTTATTGACAATCTACATCGCTGGTGGAATGTCACTTGATGATCCAGGTTTTTAGACCAGCCCTACTTTTTTGACGTGGCAACGTCTAATAAATCAATGAACGCCGGCTGCACGCACGAAAAAGGATGACTCATTGTAACGTTACGCTCATTGTAACGTTACGACTTTTCATCAATGTTTTGTTATGACGTTGTCACATTAAACTAACGTCCGTAAACCGACTTTACAGACAACCAATTTTTTTTTATTAAGTAACTTTAAAAAAAAATGTTGATTCATAATTATGTATTCCAAAAAAATCTAGTTAAGATCTCATTTGTTTTTTATTTGTTATTTTTGTACACGCAGAGAAACAGTAAGATAGGTACATATACATATAATATACATACCTAATCATCTGCCTAGCCTTTTTCCCAACTATATTGGGGTCGGCTTCCAGTCAAACCGGATTCAGCTGAATACCAGTATTTTACGAGGAGCGGCTGCCTACCAGACCTTCACAACCCATTAACTAGGTAACACGGTACTCCTTGGCAAGACTGGTGTCAGATTTACTGGCTTCTGACAATCCGTGACGACTTTCAAAGATTTACAAATGACAGCCGGGACCAACGGCTTAACGTGCTTTCCGAGGCTTATGTTAAGATGGTGGACCTATCCATAGACCAACCTTGATTTACCCGTACGGCTGATATTCTTTAGCCACGAGCTCCTCATATAACATACCTAATAGATATCATAAAAAATTTAATAATAAATATTGGCATTATTTTTATTTTGAACGCTCATGTTACCTTCCTATTAAGACTATTGAACATTGCACATAATATGTACGAGTACCTATGTAACGTTAATATCAGCAATATCTTTGTTTGTAACTAACATGTGTGGGTCGCTAACGCTATCGATGCATCGTTGATTCACATTGTTGACTCACAAATTCACAATCACAACTGACAGTATCGTCTCTTAGTCATCGTTTAGGTATAAGTTTAGCTGTTACTCTTATCTGTTTACTGGGATTTGATTAGAGAATCGTTATGATATTAAAGGGATGTTTGTAATAGATTCACATGGTCATCATCATTCTCGTGACTACTGTGTCATCAACATCATCATTATTGCAGACGAATGACATCCTCTGCGGATCTAAGCGTCCCTCATGGTTCGCCACATCGACTGTACCTGTATTCCTATCGGCTTCCTGAGAGTTTGTTTTTAAACCTGGCCCCCACACTAGGAATTTCTCCTGTATCGTGGGTGCGTTTACAAACATAAACTCACATATACAGAAGACATACACAAAAGAATACATACAAAAAGGTAGACATACAAAAAGAGAACCAAGGCCACCGACATAGCCCGAAGGATTGCCAAATTGAAGTGGCCGTGGGCAGGTCACATAGCTCGCAGAACAGATGGTCGATGGGGCCGAAAAGTTCTGGAATCGCGACCGCGTACCGAAAGACGCAGCGTTGGAAAGCCTCCCACAAGGTGGACCGATGACCTGGTGAGGGTCGCGATGGATGGATGCGAGACGCACAGGATCGTTTGTTGTGGCGACACTTGGGGGAGGCCTGTCATGTCCAGCAGTGAATGTCTTTGGGCTGATTTGATGATGATGATATAGACCCGGAACAACTGTCTGTAGGCCAAACAAATATTTGTTCTGTGCAGGAATCGAAACCCATTTCCCTAGCCTCAGTCCTATCTCCAGCTTATTTGGTGACAGAAGAGCATGTCTTTGTTTTTCCCTTAAATCACCAGTATTAACCACAATACGAGTATCATCTTTCACACAAGCAATATTTTTCTCTAGTCACTTACGTTCCTGTCATGGGATACATAATAATCATTTATTTTACGGTTGGAATATGAAACTTTCGCAACGATTTCTTACTCTGACGTCGTCAGATCTCTTTATCTTCAGTCCCGTTTCGTCCCCTTAACTCAATCTGACAAAATATTCGTCGCATTATGACAGGACTCCTCGCAGTCATACGCTTCTGGTACTTGCAAGTGAAAGATACCGCATTCCGATGACACGCACCGTCTGTACACCGTCTAGCCGCTTTGCAATGGCTATCTGCGCGTACGCAGCCTGCTTTCGCGCCAACACACCCTTTTTATAACCAGGACAATATAAAAACCTTTCTTTCTTTCATTGGACTTTCAACCTTGGGCGTAACAATTAAAGTGCGATTTTGACTGCAGGGATGTGAAACAGTTTAAACGAATAACGAACCTCAGTGCAAGTCATTTGAAATTGGAATCGAATGCAGTCCGTGCAAGAAGGTTGTAGTCTAAACGCAACAACTGATTCTGTACTCTATTCCCGTTAACGCAGGGTTAGTTTTCCTTTGAACCAGGTTGGTGGTTGTGTTCTTCTATTGTCAATGATGATGGTGTTGCAAAAGGTAAGTTCACACGTGCAAAGACTGACCAATTCTGCAAATCGATGCGATCGGCGATCGGTAACGGAACCAGATGCGTGTGAGCCGACTTTTTTAAATGATTCATAGCGTTTGGAACAATGCCAAAGGAAAACAGGTGGCAAAAACAACATTTAAGTGCTTTGTTATGCCATAATATGCCATCTTGTTATGTTATGTCCTTACCGCATCCCGAAAAAAGATGTTCAGCAACTCTACATAGTGAGTGACAAAATGATCCTCAAAATGACGTGCAACGCTCAAATCTACGTGTTGCCCAGTGACCTGCAACATGCAAATAGTTGCTGAGGGAAATGTTCAATCACTGAATACTCAATACTTTATTTGCATTCCACAATGTGTACTTAGGTGGTAAATTCAAAAACAGAAATTGTGATCATTATGGACCATGTCGGGCACAGCAAAAAACAAATATATGCAGGAGAGAGGAAGTTTTAAATAGCTAAACTTATATTTAAAATTGTTCAGCAATATGTTGCCCCATTTGTCCAGTGTATCTTAGACTTTAATTAAAGTCATGTTGGAGTTTTTTGGCACTGAAGTGGAACCTACTCATTTAAAGTCTAGTCATTGATTATGATTAACCGAATTTAAAATCAAACAGCTGTTTCGCTTTATCCCTAATATGTTATTATATCGTCGCTTACTATCCGGAGTCAAACGCGTAAAAAGACCAAACATTACTTATTCAAGAAGCTCCTTAGATCAGACAGAAGTATCAATTGAATACTAAGAAGTAGACAGGTATTAGTAGTAGAGTAGGGACTCCATTTTCCACACTTAGACTCCTATTCGGTCCATTGTGCGTAGGTGTCCTGGCTACGTTAGCCAGCCTAGCTCCGCCCAGAAGCGCAGAAGTTTCCTGGGAGCTTCACAGGCTTCGCGGAGCGACCTCACCGTTCCGAGGATTTGTTCACGTTGGGTAGCCACGGCCTCGCATTCCAGGATGACATGGGCGGCTGTTTCTTCGGCATCAAAGCAGCCTCTGCAGAGTGGGCTGTCTGTGGCGCCTATGTTAAAAAGATGTTTGTTCAGGGGGCAACAGGTATTATAAAATGCAATGTAAATACAAATCTAAGTAAACGAGTTTTAAAAAGACTATAATGTGTCTGAGAACGAGGATTAGATAAGAATCTAGATGAAAATAGTTTTTAATTGTTTTTAAGTGTAGACGGACAAAAGTCAAGGATTATTGTCTCATGTCTTTTATTTTCAACGGAGATTCAGCATAATCAGGTTAATTAATCTAGATTTTAATAAAATCTGACGTGGTGCAAGTTTTTATATAGTGGGATCTAGAAACATACTAATATTTGCATCTTCAATAATGAGTTTTATTAGAAAAAGAAACTGTAGGTAAATAAATAAAGCAAAGAAAATTTACGGTAAAAAAAGGTGCGGTCTTAGGCTTAATTTTCGTACTTAAAACGCTTTAATCTTAGCTACATTCAATGTTAAAATGTAAGGAAATTGGAGGTGTTTGATAGTTTGCGACTGCGATGCGAATTCGAACGCTGCTTAAAAATACGAGAATTGTCACTTTGATTCTCAATTGAACAGCACGAAATGCGAAAACCGAAGCCAGAAATGATCAATAACCTAAAATGATCGGTCGATGATGATGATCGGTCTTCTACAGTTTGTACTTCGGGGAGAGTGTCCAGGAACTCCACGTCCTTATCCCACCGGCCCCCTTCCACCATCGGACATTTAGACGCACTGCAAGTTACCATCCCTACCTTGTTGCTATTCCACCAATTCGAATTAAACTTTTCCAAACGTCTTTTATAATGCGCGCAGCAAAGGAATGGAACTCTCTGCCTGCGTCTGTGTTTCCGAACGCATAAAACCCTAATCTCCTCAAAATTAGAGTGAACAGGCTTCTTCTGGGTAAGCTCCCCCCATCGTTGACTTTGTCTCTGTCATCTATGACCTAGACTAGAGTCAAGAGCAAACTCATCTCAAATAAAAAATAAAAAAAAAACATTAATGATCAGTAGATTGCTGAAGATCAACATAACGCATAGTTTTTTAGGCTGGAAAGTCCCAAACATGTAGGTACAACTTTATCTCTTCTTAAAAAGTCACAACAAACATCATGAACACTTCGCAACTCAATAGAAATCACGTTAGTACTACAACTAACACTAAACAGTTACTAACAAAGTTGTTGCCACAACTGACAAACAACTGGAAGCGTCTAAACAGACAGTCTCAATTATTTTTCCGTCTATACATCAAGGTGTGGACGCCATATTTCAAATAGACCCAGCCCGTTTCACTGACTAACTTCCCACAATGCATAAGGAAGGGAATAATTTTAATTGGCACACAATAAAATATGGTGAGTCCGTTGCAGTATCGATTACGGGCCGCATTGTCGATGGTTTCGCTAGTGATGGGAAAGAGTCGGTAGTTTCGTTCTTTTTGGTTTTGTTTGTGGAGAATAGTGGTGAGTGTTCCTTTGGCGATTTTTGGTGGTGATGTGGGTTTTTCGATGGTTTGGAAGTTTTATATTGATTTCATTCATTATGATGATAATAATGTCAGTTTTGTTTGCTGAAAGCGAAAAGATGAAGATGGTCGAAAAACTTTAACGAATTTACATAGATTTTGAACACCTGGAGTAAACTTCAACAATAAACAACACGTACCGAAAAACAGCACTGTGATTTCCAATTCTCTTCACCAAGCAAAATCATTGCCAAATAACCGTTCAATTATGCCAAAAATGGCTCAATAACAAAATTTAAATACCAAATAATTGCCAAAAGGAAAAAAGTCCCCCCTCCCGTCAATATAGCGTGCGCAGGCGCCGATGGCAGGAGCGATTGCACTCGCAGGTGCGACCACGATCGCCACATTCGTGACAATATAATTGTACCGCATACCTCACTCCCCGTCCCTTAATTTATACCTAATAGAGAGATAATCTTATACTTTTTCAACACGTCTCATTTACATTTTAAACCTTTATCTTTTGGTACAGTCGGTTGTAAAACTTATAAAGCAGTTTTACTGGTTCGCTTTAATGTTCTTATTTTGCGGTTTTAAGATGTCTTTAAGGAGATGTATCGTTGTTATAATGTGGCGTGTTAAATAGAGGATTTTTGTCACCAACTTTTCAGTGTCATTACTGCCATTTAAGCAACGGTTTTACTATTTTTTTAAACCTCTTGACAGCCATTGCACTTTTCAGATCTATATTTGCTCTGAAATTGTCGCTTTCAGAGCAAATATAGATCTGAAAAGTCTTGTCGCCTTGTCGTATATTTGCATTAAAATTTTAATTTTGAATTACCTTTAAGCATACCTTTAGGTGACGCTAACTTATTTATATTCATAGCAATGCCTTTAGTTCCTATAACTATAATAGAGTACCAAATAGTTTCAACTGAAGCCTACGCAACTTAATCTAGTCAATAGTAATTCTCATCGTTTTTGTTACTATTATCTTCACATAGTTTGTGGCCTTAGCAACTAAAATCTCCTAAACTTTAAGACCTCTACAATTTGTTTCCTCCTCAATCCGTGATCACGCCCGTAGTTCCCCGTGATATTTCCGTGTTCTTGTACCAAGTTATATATATCATGTATCAAACCGTCGCCTTTGAACATTATAGCAATATATTTGTCTATCCTAACCCTTACCTCCGCTTGGTGTTGCACGGTGCGATAAAAAGCGATTTTTATCTATTTATTTTTGTTGGGCAACTATGCGATTGGTACTAAATTATCTTTGTTCCTTTTGCAAAACCAACTGATATAGAGGTTTATGTCTCTATAGATTGGCCTGAAACATTAAGTTTTCTGCAATTATTATGCCTTGCATTGGTTCCGTGGGACCGTATACCTAATTGGGTTACAGAAGTCGCAATTATTGATAGGTTCTGGTTTGACACCTTACTCACAAGATGATAAGGGTAGACGATGGAGCACGCATGCCTAGAAGTAACTTATTTACGAGTGACTTACGACCGATATCAATAACTGTCAAATTAGCTATCAACAGTAGCTGAAACGTCATGTTTGAAAGGCAAATATGACGTTACAGCTACTACTGTTGGTAGCTAATTTTACTGTTGGTCAAAGGTACGTTATTGAGACTGGCCATTAAAGAATCTCAGGTTGTAACCATCATTAAAAACAAACAAAATATATTTGGGTTTCAAGCTAAATTCAACTTATTTGAAAACATGCTATATTGATGACTGGCAAGGCTATTCAAAAACTTGTCTAAAATACCAAATTGATCACCTATTTTGCTGTCCAAGATACCCGATTGCATGTGAGTTAAAGTAGAGGACCATTATAGTAGTGTTGTACTTTTCGTATCGAGTTATGTTTATTTTTGCGTGTTCTCCAAAAGCTCCCAAAACATAGATACCTATGTACGTTAAATATCCTTGATAGTGACAATTTTTTCCGACTATATTTAAATTTATATATGCCTATTTATACAATTTGATGGCAACGAATCCACCTACCGTAATACTATTAAAGTTTTTATTACATTTAAGATATCATTATGTCAAGAATATTAATAATTCGTAGGTATGCAATAAGTTACTGATCGCGTTATCTTGCTTTTAATTGGAGTTTAGCCTCAAATATATGGTAATAAGCTATGGTGATGATTTTTTTATTGATAAGGCGACTTCTGAATTCTGAATTCTGAATTCTGATTATCTTGATTGAGCCTTCTCAAGGTTGCCTTGGATTTTTAAGGCTTGATACCTACATAATTAAGTACCTATTGCTACTTATGTGCGAAAAGGTTTTCAAATTTTTAGATATTTTTTTTCGTGAAATAACGATTGCAAACTCATAGTTGAATCTAGGATTTTTCCTAAACTAAGTTTAAGCTGAAGAACTAAAAGCTTTCTAAACTCTTCTTCCCTTTCAAGGATTCTGATCAATTCTCATAGACAATAGAGAGCACCTGAATCTACAAAAAGCTCGTCAAAACTTATAGTTGATTGTTTTTTTTTTATTTGGTGATCGAGTGACCGCGCAACAACCCTTCAAATTTTTAATTTGACACCCATGTTCAATTAATCATGTGTAAACTCGAAAAGTGATTGTTTTATTTTTCTTCTCATGGGATGCGACAACAGTTGGTTTACCTACTCTATTTACATCTGAACGAAAAACTTCTGAAGTGAGCTGTCAATCTTCAGCATCAGATGCATTGACAGCACTACTGATTCCATAGCTTTCAGAACTCGATGCCAAAACACACTCTCAGCCTCATTTAAATTTCCGAAAAAGTAACCTCTTTCCATTTGAAAAAGGAATTTCCCTATCCTATTTAACACAGCCATTGGTCCTCGCTAGTCCCCACCCGGGGTGGGGGGTACAATAATGATATTACGGCGCGATCGCAGGCCACGATAGAGCGCCGTGTGCCGATCTATCGACTCACGCGCAGCTTAACGTTTATATTTCACTCTCGGCCGGCGTGAGCGTCGCGCTTGTAAACCCAGCCGATTTAATTGGCGGCAATGGTCGTTGTTTTAGAGAAGTTGCCGATATGAGGATGTTTTTATTTGTTGAGTTTTTTTTTTAAGTCTTGTGGACTGTGATTGCTGGTTGTAGGAATAGACATGACGATTTTGGGTGTGCTTTTCAACGACTTCGGAATTGCTGCTTAGACTGATTTTTTGGAAATTCTGTATAAGAAAAGTTTTGGTGTGCTTGCTTCAACTTATGTATATTCTTTTGTTTTCAGCTGCGCATTCTAAAACTTTAATTATAAACGGACAGTTCAACAGACACCACCAACACAAAATTAAGTAGTCACAATTTCGGATTCCACAAGAAAATTTCAGATGAACCTGTTGCAATTTTGCAACAACACACACATACCCACACTGGCCCAGGCCACCTAATCCCTACCGAGACAGGGCCACCTATGAGTGGCCTATCTAGCAATGAGCGTACCTCGCGTGCCCAATAAATCGTTGCTGTTGGACGTGCGTACAAATTGGCGCGATGCGATCGCGACAAGGCGACGACGCGCTTGTCTTGCCCCCTTGTTAACGCTTCAAGGAGATCGCTTGCGATTTTATTGTCGCACCTTAGAACGTGAGACGCGCCCACGTTTTGTTAGGCTTGTATTATAAAGTCGTACGTCTGTTGTTTTTGAGAGAAATGGCGGTGAATCTGTTGTTTGGTTCGACTGGATATTGTTAGCGGAAAATGTTTTGTTATTGTTTTTACACGATAGCGATGGTGATACTTGGGTTCTTCTTTGTTTGAGCCTTAGGTAACTATTACAACAAAACAAGGAAATGATTTTCAGAGGTGAATTACATCTCGCGTCGCCGTCGGGGCAAATCTCAAGTGAAGAGTAAACCTGGTTCATTATATATCTTAAAAAACGATTAAATAACTAAACACATATTATATATTTTAATACACTTAAATCCTCACCTAACACAAAACTTCGTTTTCAGCACTCGTTTTCATTTTTTCACCGAATTTTCCGTCACTATCGATATTCGATGGAATTCCTGATTGTTCCAACCCTAGTGTGTCTCTAATGTTTGTAGTACACAACTACAAACAGTTGAATACTAAGTATTTTTATAGTATACGCAAGATTTTATCTATGGAAGATGAACCCGATATTTATCAATAGAAAATAGAAACCTAGGCACAGATGATAATGAATATTTATTAAATTTAAAATTTTTATTTTACCGAACATGTTTACTTTAGCATAAATTTAGAATGGTAAACTCACGAAATTGGTACCCAAGATACAGGCTTGCCTAGTTAGGGCATTGCTGTTTGCTTTACTACTACTTACTGAGCAATCGAAACCAGTAATATGTGTAATTTTAATTGATGTGTTTGTGGTATTTTTATGTGTGTGTTTTTGTTATTATTCTATTATATGCAATGTGTGTATAGCACCGCAACCGTTGTTAGTCGAAAAAAACGTTAATTATTATTATTATAACCTAGTAGTCTAACATAAACTTTGTTATATTTTGGTAATAAATGTTTATTATTATTATATTATTTTACTTTATTTTTTGCACAAGCCTTATTATTTTACTGTTTTTTTGAGCAGCGTCGCTTAGTTTTCGCAAGCGTCACTGCAGAGCATGAGATCCTGATTTGGACAAACAGCTTATTAAAAAAAACGCTTATTAGTTTTGTTATCGTTTTTCATACACTCGTAGAATTTCCAAGTAGATAAGTAGCAGCCCGAAGACTGGATTTATTTTATTACATGGAACTTGGCGGAATGTAGGCGTACCATGTCTTTGGTTTTCAAACCCGACCTTGTAAAACCACTCATCATCTGCCTAGCCTTTTCCTAACTATATTAGGGTCGGCTTCCAGTCAAACCGAATTCAGCTGAATACCAGTATTTTACGTGGAGCGGCCTACCAGACCTCCACAACCTATTAACTGGGTAACATAGTACTCCTTGGCAAGACTAGTGTCAGATTTTCTGGCTTCTGACTACAATTATTTGTTCCTTGAATTATGGCTTTTTTTTTTTATTCGGACGCTTGTTCTTGCAAGTCTTTCTACATCGATCTCGTTTGTATAATTTTCACACTAATGATGTAACCATATCATTGTAAAAACATTGATTTAAAAGAGTGTCCGTGGAGTTTCTTGCACGTTCTTCTCCATAGAGATCTACGCTTTGGAACGTTCGATTAGCTTCATCTCTTTTGACTGACCAACCTTGACTACTCAAAAGTGCCTGTAATGGTTTAATTGAAATAAATGCTTTGAGTTTTTTTTGAGTTTTATATTTTTACAATAGTAAACAGAAACAAGTCATTGTTGTACCTACTATAAATACTACTATAAACGCTCACCCCCATTTAACATAATCGCAATGGTTGGCTAGCGATAAGGCGGCGACACTTCCGGGAGCGATGCGATAACTACGCGATAGCGATACGACGACGATTGCGAACGTGTGCTGCGGTAATTACCGTATTGTGTAGTTTTAACTTTTAAGTTTAAATGGGTTTATGAGAAGATTTTGAAAGAAAAGTGTGGTGTGAAATGTGAAATGTATAACGGGTCTAGACAGAGTGGCATTATTGTTTGGTGACATTTAAAAATGTTAGAGTAGGTGGCATATATGTTCCTGCGATCCCCGGCGTAGGTGGGAGATGGAACACCGGGGTAGTTTTAGTCAGTAAGAGTCTGACAGACCCCTCCGCCCGTCCCAGGGCGGAGGACATCCACGAAGATTTCCCCCCGAGATAAAAAAAAAGGTGGTATTGGCGCAAGAGAACCAAGGTTACCGACATAGCCCCAAGGATTGCCTAACTGAAGTGGCAGGGGTGACCGCGTACCGGAAGACGTAGCATTGGAAGGCCACAAGGTGGACCGATGACCTGGTGAGGGTCGCCGGTAGCTGATGGATAGACGAGACGCACAGGACCGGTTGTTGTGGCGACATCTGGGGGAGGCCCATGTTCAACAGTGGACGTCTTTTGGCTGATACTATGATGATGAGGAGGTGGCATTGGTGGCATTTCGGTAGCGCATGTCAATCACAATTTGGACTTTGCTGAGCGTTTATTTTTACAAGTTATTGATATTGATTATCGCTGAGATAATATTGCGACATGAATGTGCTTTTCAAGTACGAGAAGCGCCCCTGGTGCTAGAACACAACGCAATTTATTTTTAAACATTTATAAGTTCTAGCAGGAGATGTTTCTGAAATATTTTTTTATGGAATGGTGTCCAAAGTGAGAACAAATAAGGAAACAGTAAAGTTTGGTAGGTACTGTTCCAATCTAACAAAATGTTGTGAAATTCCTTCAGTAACTGAGTGACTAAAAAAATAATAACAAATATAACATTTATAAGGAAAACCATTCGATTTTGGTTCGTCTAAATCAGGTATAAACACGCCTATTTATATTCGTGAAATCGTCACACTTCGAGGCCTAAGTAACTCGTGCCTAATAATTAGAAGAAAAAATTAACCACACATGCTAATTATTTAAATATTTTTAATTAAATTACGGCAAAATTATAATTATATATGCAATACATATTCAGTATGGAATTAAAAGAGTGAAGACATGTTAGATTTATATGCTCAAAGCACGATAAAAATCAATCTATCCATTTAGGCAATAAAATGAATATTATTTGCATGCGAAAAAGATCTAAAAACCGACAACGGTCTAGCGATAATCTATTTTAATTTAACGCGATAAGGTTTCGTTTTGAGTTTGGAATAATGTGACCCGGATACGAAAGGTGCTTGAAAATTCAAAAGAAATAAATGCAGTTAACATTGACAATGTTTATGTAAAACTGTGTTCAATGATCGCATAAATAAAAATGGCGACGACGCACCCAAACTACAAAAATAGAATTTAATAAAAATAATAATAAGAATAGATTAATAAAATTGTATTATAATCAGATTAGCATTTGTTCGTCGTTATAATGATGGAATAATCTCCTTTTATTTATATTTTTTCATGTTTCACTAAAATGCAACTTGTTTTCGGATAAGCGTATGTGAATGCTTATGATTATTTCGTGTTATTTTTTCTATAATTTTCGCTATTAGTAATTTGTTTTACTAATGATCGGGTTTGGATTGATATTTTTTTTATCGTTTACCTAATTTTGCTTTTGCAATAAAATATACATACTTTATTTTAATGTTATATTCTGCACCGACGGCTTTTTTATGTGTCTTTATAAGATCTTCTATCTAGTTATAGAATCTTTTTATTTATGGTAATTGGTGACAATGTAAACCATAATTCTGCCGGTCTACCAGTTTAGATCTTATTTTAGTATTTCCTTTTACTTCAATGATTTTGTTTGTGGTGTGAAAATATTTTGTTCGTGACCAATGGACCAACAATACTTATTAATTCCATGCATCGTCATTAAAAACAGAAGCGTCAAAACAATCCTTGAATTATATAAAGAGAAATTTAGGTTTAGTTTATACATATAGTTAATTTTTTTAAGTTATGAATACTGTTATTTAAATTTAATTAGCAAAAATGCCTACAATTATAAGCGAAAAAATACGGAAGTTAAAGGAACTTTTGTATATGGTGAATGACACTATCTCTAACTATTATATTATTATTTAACAGTATACATTCACCATATAGAAAAGACCCTATAACTTCCGTTTTAGCGCCGCACAGGTATTTTAATGTTTTGTTTTTATACTTGTCCTACGCGAGTCCCAAACATTTTCTTTTTTTCTTTCATCCACGTAGATAACCAATTTATTAAAGTAGCAACCCCATATTGAGCTAACATCATTGTCACATACATATTTGATAGGCTAATCAGTTAGTTCTAGTCACATAGGGGCAAGACGCTATCGTAGCGTGTCGCATCACTGCGATATGCCGCCCGTATGGCGTCGGTGTAGATAAAAAACAATTATACACTGTGTATTGTTGTGTGTTAAGTAGTACTTTAGTGTTGGTGTTATGATAGTGAGTGTTGCCACTTGGAAAAATAGAAAATAAAAAGGTAGTTTTTTTTTACTATGGCAATATTTGTATAGCGTTTTCGGATTCTTGTTGTTATAGGTTGTTGATTCGGAAATGTCGTGGGGGTGTTGAAAGTACAGCCTGATTCAAAGTTTAATGCATCTTCATTGCCTACGATGATTTCTTTGATTTTCATGTTCTTTGCATATTGAAGTGTTGTGTTTTGGTGTTTTATTTTTTTGTGAGAAAATCAGGGCTTAGGAGTAAGGTGTTAAGGGGACAGACAGGTCACAATTTTAAACCCTAAAAAACAGCTTTTCAAGATAAATTTTCCACCAAAATTACCACCACCTGCAGAAAAAAATTCAAAACAAAAAAAAAAACTAATAAATATTCCTCCCACGTAAACCTATTATAAAAAGTCATTAAAACTAGATTCTAGCAAGCGATTAGAGACAAAAACCTTTTTGAAAAGATACAGGCATGCTCGGGAGTGGAGCTTTATCGCGCCGAAGAATCGGTCTATATCGCCCGGGCGAATCTCGCAGCGATCGGGCGCATTTTGGGCGATAAAACACCACCGCCCCCCTCCCTTTACGCGGCTTGCTAGGCGCCTTTTGGACGTAGGTACAATATTACTGTTGGTACTTTTGCTGTAAAGTTTTGGTATTTTTTAAAGTAAGTACGAGAGGGTCAGGTCAGGTGTACCTATATTATATTCAATTGCCCGTTGTGTTTTTTTAGTAGATAATTCGGAGAGAGGTGGACCTATCAAAGATACTTAGTTAATTTATCATAATGGAATGGGGGATCGGAACTGACACTCCTTCATACAGGTTATACAGTAACCTAGTTAGGAGATCAGAACTGCTCCCAATACAATTGTAGCAAATCTGTAATTTTACCATGTATAAATTATATACACATGTACTGCAATACTTGAAAATGATCAATAAAGATTTATTATAAAAAAAAAATATCATAATA
>NDFZ01002857.1:0-21214 GCA_002192655.3 Mamestra configurata | reverse complement strand
GACCACTCCTATTACGTTTCGAGAACCATTAACCCCTATTCAAAACTAAATTTATTTCCATTCAACTTTCATGCGGACTCCTAACCATAATGAATGGCTGTTAGCTCGCTTGCAAATCTTATGGCTATTCCGAATGCCTATACACATGACCTAGATGCCACGTACATTACAGCAATATTAATTGTTTAGTTCTTGTCTTTATTTTCATACACTTTTATTCCATCACTCCCCGTGGGCGTCGTAAGAGGTGACTAAGGGACTCACCAGAGTATGGGCAGCAACATTCTCTGTGCATTGCAACAGCTACACTGCGATCACCAACCCGCCTGCCACGCGCCCCTTTGGGAGAGGCCCATGTCCAGCAGTGGACGTTTTTCAGCTGATATCGCCAGAAAAACTGGTCCTGTGCGTCTCGCTTCCATCGGCTACCCGCGACCCTCACCAGGTCATCGGTCCACCTAGTAGGAGGAATTCCAACGCTGCATCTTCCGGCACTCGGTCGCCACTCCAGAACTTTTCGGCCTCATCAACCATCTGTTCTGTGAGCAATGTGGGCACATTGCCCACTTCCACTTCAATTTGGCGATCCTTTGGGCTATGTCTGTAAACTTGGTACTCTTGCGGATATCGTCATATACGGGGCGTCATTTTCTACAGAAAATGACGCCCTGTATATGACGATAACCCGTATGTTAAAGCCGTGTTACAACACAATACGGAAAAACATAATGCGGGAAATGTGGCTTTGCCATCCCACACTGCCTATCCCTTCAAGGAAAACCGGCGTTATATTATACGTAATTACATTACGTTCCATCACATTTAAGAAATACCCAGTCAATTTTATTCAGAGGGCCCGTTTTCATCAGTGTAACATCAATTAACAAACGGTTTAAAAGAAAAACTCTCTCTCAAATAAAAACGCACACACATTTTGAAAGTGCAATCCATCCAGGCTCTCAAAGCGACAGATGGAATCAGTTATCCGACGGATACAGTCCGTATGCATTCGTGTTATAACAAAAGCGTTAATGGTACACGGGCAACTTGAGTCCCTCAATTTTGGGAAATATTTGTAAAACTATCACCTGAAGTCGTAAATTTAGGACTTGATATCCGTCCTAATCAATTAGACTGCTGAAGTCAACGAGTAGGCCAAAGTAAATTAAATTAAACTGCATTTAACAAATTGCTGTAAAAATAAAAACAGGAATCAACTCATTATCACTCATTTCTCATTTACTCGTATTCCACTAAGACCTTCCGCTATCTCAAGCAACTGTTGCCGAGCAACAATTGCCCGTGTAACCGCAGCTTTATAACAAAAGCGTTACCGACGACATCCCGAGATATTCATTATTCAGTGCCGCACATATTTACCGTTTCTTTGTCTCGGTATGCTAACGCTTGTTTCATGTGTAACTTTGAACGTATGTTTGTTATGTTGGCACATTTATGTATGTGTATGTTGGTACATGTATGTACGTGTATGTTGGAATGATGCTTATGATTGCTTACGGGAAAAGGGTTTTGTAAGGGAAATATTCACTCGGGGATGTTTTGAAAATTTTAATTTAGTCGAGTTTAAGCAATTTGTGAGAGATGGTCTATGGTCCACATACATTGTACTTGTCNGTGAGAGATGGTCTATGGTCCACATACATTGTACTTGTCGAACAGTTTGTGGGCTAAAGCAACCACAATGTGGGTAAACTGAAAACGTCCAGCGGCATCGCGACAGACACATAGGTAGATGGCGGGACGAGCTTGACGCCTATCGACAGGATTGGTCCACATTTGCCTTAAGCCGGGGGGAATGGAAGGGAAGGAAGCCTTGACCTTGCAATGGGACAGAACAGGCTGAAAATAACTATAAATAATTCTACCTGCACCTGAATACTGATTGTTTGAAAAGCTTGGTTAAAATGTACTTTTTGGTGTATAAAATCATCATTCTCGAGTATCGTTAAATAGATGTTTCAGTTTTGTTTTATCAGCCTAAATTGTCACACTCCTGGCAAAGACATTAAGATTTTCGCAAAAACTTGTAATTACCAAAATTTACCTTAATTCAACTTTTTTAATTTTCCCTGTTCCTTTTCCTGCTGTTAGACCTTGCTCTTAACCAAAATGGACAATTCTAGGTCAACCGGAAGTACCCTATAGGTTTTGGGTCGAAAACCTACCTATATAGTAGTTCTTTGTTGATCTAAAATCACGAAATTTGCCAAAAAGAACAAATAAAGGAAAAATTCCAAAAAATAAAAAAAGTTGAAAATTAAACGGTGTCCCCATACATACGGTAGTTGACGCCTGCCACCAATAAAAGTGATACCAATTTAATTATGGCGGTATAATGGGTAGGTACAGAACCCTCGGCGCCCGAGTTCGACTCGCACTTGACCGGGTTTTTTTTATTGTGTTTCTTCCCGCCAATTCACCAGAAAGCCATCCATGGCTTCCTGACATCTTCTCAGTCTACCGCAACCCCCTCTAGCTGTCAAAGACCAGTCTTAGCCCACAGCGGGTCTTTACNCAGTCTTAGCCCACAGCGGGTAATAATTACCGTATCTATTTTGGCCGATAGACACATGCCTTATAGACTACTTATAATTATATATTATTGTAATACAGTTTGTGTAAGTTACTAATAATATAATAATATTTACTTTTAATTTAGCAGTCTTGCATCTATATGGATCTATATCCTTTTACAAGCAGATAACTTTATGTGCCTAGGAAAGCACTTTTAGTCATTGGTTTAAAATAAAATTATGAAGATTTATAGATTTCCTATGCAATTGGTGGTATTGAAGAATTTTTGATGAGGCTAGTACATGCTTGCACCATGCCAGCGGCAAGCTGGCACTAGTTAAAACAAAATAAACACACATCGGCTCATAAATTATCGCGGAACGTTTAAAATTAATTTGTGTAAATTATTGGAGCACTAGTTACAATTTATTTACCATGACATGTACCGTAAATGTGCTTAATTTATAACTGTACACTAAAAATTTAATCGTCCCTTCATCTTAATTTATTTGGAGTCCAACTGGAAATTATAAATAATTCTTAGTAGTCACGTGAGTTTGACATAAAATTGAAATGGTAGACCATCCGTTTATTCAAGTCCAAACATCAGTTTAAAACCATTTATAATTGATCTAATTCAATTTGGTTGTGTTAGACAAGGCGGTACGGTTTGTCCGATGTAGTCATTCGTATGCTTGGCTCGTAGCACCTCGTAGCTCCTCGTAGCACCTCGTAGATCCTCGTAGCTCCTCGTAGCTCGCCACGCGTCACAGGCGCGGTACGAACGTCAGTTCTGTCGCCTCGGGAATTCCTAGTACCCCTTTGTGTAAATGTCGAATTTATTTCACTTGAATTGTTAATCGATAAGTTGAATAAATGTATTCTGCAGTAATAGGGATAATTGAATATGGACGTGTTTTGAATACTCGGTGCACAGCAGAGGGGTTAATGCATTCTCTTGCGATTCAAAGGAATGCGATTAGAGATTAAGCAAGGTAACACAGCTACAGTATGCTGCAATGGTATAACAATTCAATTGGGTGTTTTTCTAGATAGTTTTTTTTTTTTAATAATATTGGAAACGTATTTTTTACCCTTCTAAATCGATAAAAAAATAATATATAAAGATGAAGCGCATGAAAATTCAAGGACGTAGTGACGTCACGTTTTCCTTAAATGTGTACAAAGATTTGACAAGTTTTCGACGCATTGTATCGTCTTTATTTTTCATGAAAATTCACAATTGTCGTAACATTTGTATTTTAAGCCTGATTCATTCATTTCCCTTTAGAATAAGAATTTCATACGTAAAACAACAGCTAACCAAATCACTTAAGACAACAGTATTAATTAGAGGCTTTTAGAAACAAGGTGGAAACATCGCCATAATCAGAAACATCTATACATATTCTTCTCTAACCGTTTATCACTAAAAGCTGATAACATCATAAACCCATCCTTCCTGAAATCCACACACATACATATTTACCTTACATTAGGTTTAAAGAATTTATTCTCATAAGAACAATTACAGTTCACTTAAAATGAGATACAAATAATTAAGATAAGTATTTTAGATGTTCGCATCTGGTGCGTTGATGACGTCATCGATTACAGATATGTTTTCTTAATTTAGATTTAAATATATTAATACTTTCACATTTCTTTATTTCTTCGGGTAAATCATTGAACAGTCGTGCTCCTTCAGACAGTATTGTTTTTTTGCCGTAGTTAGTTCGTGCTCGCGCAGTCATTAGTTGAAACCTGTTTTTGCTTCTAGTATTGTATGTTATTGTCTTTTTACGTATTTGAATGTTTGATTGTATGGAGTTCGTGGTGATTTTTTTTATAAGAATGCAGGTGTAGTATGTGTAAAGTTGCTTGAGATTTAGAAGGTTTGTTTTTTCGTAAAGTTTTTTTGTTGGGTATAGATAGTGATAATGAAATAGTATTTTGATAATTTTATTTTGTATTCTTTGTAGTGAGTTTAGATTTGTTTTAGTGGCTGATCCCCATAGTTCGATTAGGTATTCCAAATTAGATTTTACTAGCGAGTTATATATAATTTGTCGTACTTTCTTTGGTATACAGTTTCTAATATTTCGTAATGCTCCTAATAGTGACGTTAATTTTGTTTTGATATGGTCTATGTGTAGTTTCCACGTAAGTTTGTCATCTACCCACAACCCTAGGTATTTTTCGTGACTGGATCGTTTGATTACTTCTCCGTCAATCGTAAGAGGTGAGAAATCGGGTAGCTGTTTATTTTTTGCGGAGAAGATCATAAATGATGTTTTTGACGTGTTAATAGTTAGCAGGTTATATTTTAGCCATTCGTTAAGTAGGTCAAGATCTTTTTGAGCATCAGACATAATGTTTTGTAATGACTTGTTGAAATAAAATAGGCAGGTGTCGTCTGCGTATAATGTTAGGTGCCCTTTCAAACCTATTTTGTCTATATTGTTAATGTATATAAGAAATAGTAACGAACTAATAACTGAACCTTGTGGACAGCCGTATGTTATGTTTTGCATTGAGCTTGTGAAGTNATAGGTTTAAAGAATTTATTCTCATAAGAACAATTACAGTTCACTTAAAATGAGATACAAATAATTAAGATAAGTATTTTAGATGTTCGCATCTGGTGCGTTGATGACGTCATCGATTACAGATATGTTTTCTTAATTTAGATTTAAATATATTAATACTTTCACATTTCTTTATTTCTTCGGGTAAATCATTGAACAGTCGTGCTCCTTCAGACAGTATTGTTTTTTTGCCGTAGTTAGTTCGTGCTCGCGCAGTCATTAGTTGAAACCTGTTTTTGCTTCTAGTATTGTATGTTATTGTCTTTTTACGTATTTGAATGTTTGATTGTATGGAGTTCGTGGTGATTTTTTTTATAAGAATGCAGGTGTAGTATGTGTAAAGTTGCTTGAGATTTAGAAGGTTTGTTTTTTCGTAAAGTTTTTTTGTTGGGTATAGATAGTGATAATGAAATAGTATTTTGATAATTTTATTTTGTATTCTTTGTAGTGAGTTTAGATTTGTTTTAGTGGCTGATCCCCATAGTTCGATTAGGTATTCCAAATTAGATTTTACTAGCGAGTTATATATAATTTGTCGTACTTTCTTTGGTATACAGTTTCTAATATTTCGTAATGCTCCTAATAGTGACGTTAATTTTGTTTTGATATGGTCTATGTGTAGTTTCCACGTAAGTTTGTCATCTACCCACAACCCTAGGTATTTTTCGTGACTGGATCGTTTGATTACTTCTCCGTCAATCGTAAGAGGTGAGAAATCGGGTAGCTGTTTATTTTTTGCGGAGAAGATCATAAATGATGTTTTTGACGTGTTAATAGTTAGCAGGTTATATTTTAGCCATTCGTTAAGTAGGTCAAGATCTTTTTGAGCATCAGACATAATGTTTTGTAATGACTTGTTGAAATAAAATAGGCAGGTGTCGTCTGCGTATAATGTTAGGTGCCCTTTCAAACCTATTTTGTCTATATTGTTAATGTATATAAGAAATAGTAACGAACTAATAACTGAACCTTGTGGACAGCCGTATGTTATGTTTTGCATTGAGCTTGTGAAGTTATCAATTTTGACTACTTGTTTTCTGTTTTGTAAGTAAGAAGCAAATATACTAAGGGCGTTGCCTGAAATACCTATATTATTTAATTTTTGTAGTAGTTTTTGATGGCTAACTGTATCATAAGCTTTTTTTAGGTCAATGAAAATACCTACAGCAAGATTCTTTTGATCAATATGTGTTTTTATTTTTGTTATCAAGTCTATTGAGGCTGTAAGGGTACTTGATTTAGGGCGAAAACCATATTGCTGATCGATTAAGAATTTTTTCTTAGTTAAGTACGCGTTTAAACGGTTGTATAAGACTCGTTCGAATATTTTCGAAATGACTGGCAGGACTGATACCGGCCGGTAGTTGCCGGGGTCAGTTCTACTCCCAGATTTGTAAATAGGACTGACCCTTGCAACTTTAAGCGATTACANTCACTAAAAGCTGATAACATCATAAACCCATCCTTCCTGAAATCCACACACATACATATTTACCTACCTTACATTAAAGTCCTAAACCTAACCAATCCAAAGTTTTCATACTCAAATCTAAAGCCTAAACTGCCCAATCAGCAGTCAGTTGGGATAATCCAAATTGGGCAAACAAAATCGCCCAACCGGTTGTTTCACTTGTAACAACTGTGGGTCGGTACTAGGGATGTGACGAACCATTTAGCGGAAGCAAAAATGAAAAGCCGAAGGTGAAAAAAAAGTGAAAATCAAAGCTATTTCAATTAGACCGTTAAAAGGCAGACGGTTCAAAAATAAAATGACTCTTGTTATCTATTCGCAATTGTAGATTCTTTGAACAAGAATGAACAAACAGTCCACTGTAACGTATTTCAAATCAAAGTTTCACAATATTTAGTGGGAATACATTAATGACATGTGAGGACGATGCTGGCTTGGATCTTTTTTAATCTTGTGGACCACATTTTATTTTATTTTGTTTGAACAGTGACACATTACAATTTGTAGAAAAAAATAAGAGAATACAATCAAAATCTATAACCAACAACATTATACATTTAAAGATCTTTTCAAACCTACGGATTTAAACTTAAAGTTAAAACTACAAAAGTTGTATGAAAACATTTTTTAAAAATTGTTTCTTGTACCTACGTTCATCACGTCCCTAGACTGTTCGTCTGGCGAGCCAAGAGTTTGGCAACGCGGCAACATTTATCTGACTGTCAGGAGTCATAACTTACTGTCTTCTTGTTATCAAATCTATCAAAAGATGAATTGTGTTATGATTTTTAGGTATTTCGGTGTTATATATAAGTTTTAAAGATATTGTTGACTTCGGTTATTGCTCTTATGTATCTTAGACTAGTAAAAGATACTTTACAATTATTTGGAAGTTGTACGAACAGTCATATATCAGACACATTTGCAGATTGATATGCCGCTTTTCAACTCAACGTTAATGCTAAGAAACCAATGGCATCACATTAGTTGTTTGATTATTTATAATTTTTGGTTGTGCATAAGAATAACTAGGTAAGTCATAAAAAATGTGTTTTATGCTATTTAACAGTTTTTTTTTTAGTATGGTCAATCATCAAATGACGAGTATGATGAGTNAGAATAACTAGGTAAGTCATAAAAAATGTGTTTTATGCTATTTAACAGTTTTTTTTTTAGTATGGGCAATCATCAAATGACGAGTATGATGAGTGTCGACTCTTCGAATAAAACCCATGCGTGTTCCTTCAAATGCCCTTTGCGTTCCAGGGCCATGGTAACTCCCCTAACCCTGGCAATGCTCTATAATAATTATTTTTTTTACAATTTTTAGGCACGCGTTTGACCACTCTCATCTAATATAAGCGATGATGTGGTCGAAGATGGAGCACGCTTGCCTAGAAATAACCTATTCACGCTTGTACGCTCACGCCCAGGTTTTAGCTATCAGGAAACACAGACCCTGGCAGGGAATTTCACTCCTTAGCTAGCACAATATTAATGACTTATAGTTGGTATATTTTTCTCAGTACACATGCTCATTCAAGCAACCTACTTACGCCATATCACAACCTTACATAAGGGTATGTACAGACATGCCTCACAGTTACATTAAAACCATTCCTCTCCAATTAAAAATGAATGGTAGCAGCAAGGGCAGCACAGTTGCACATGTCATGCGTCTGATCATTTCATTTTCAATTAATGGCATGTTTGAGTTCGACAGAACCATAGAACACGGAATAATCATCACACCAAAAGTGGCTAGAGATGTCCTTACTATTTATAGTATCTTTTTTCCACCCAATGTGTGCAGTGTAAATAAATGTTTGGGCTGTCTTAGACATGGCCAGAATGAGGGTTTTCTGAAATGGTGTGCACCAAGTAGCAGCACTGAAGCGTCTGGTTTCGGCAACTGTCAAAACGTGTATGTTTTTCGACATAAGTTTAATTAACGTCAACGTCATGTTAACGTTATAAGGTACGTCTTCAAAAGAAGATCTCTCCCCTAAAAACCCTTATTGGCTTAAAATATAAGATTAAGTTATGAGTAACCAGTAACACTCACTGACGCGTTTGTTTTGTATGGAAAAATTTCACAGTGATGTTTGTAACAATGGCCAATAAAGCGTCTCATTGCTCTGTGGACATGACAATCACGAAGAGCTACGATTCCGGACGGTACGGATGTGAATTATTTTGTAATGATTTTCAATGTTGTATTATTAACTTTATGCATTTGTAATAGTGACAGCCAGTAACTATGTGTAACTAGAAGAGAAATATAAACAAGCTTTTAGATCACATAACAAAGGTTAGTCACTGGATGACCTAGCAATCATGATCATCATCATTTCAGCCGAAAGATGTCAACTGACGCACGATTTCTTACATACACCCCAAGAGTCGCTACATCTACTGGCCGTATGCTTCTATCATCCAGTGGATTGCTGTAGGTTACACCAGTTCATCCGACCACCTTGTGGGAGACCTTCCAATGCTGCGTCATGCTGTACGTGATCATTGAACCTATTTTTTTTTCCGGTTTTGTTCTTGTCAATCAAATTACAAAATGTGACTTTAATTAGATGAGTCAATTTATTGTGGTAGCAAGATAATTTAAAATCACTGTGTCAGCTCATTTTTATATGAAGATAACACACTGGCACATTGGTTGCGTCAGCCGTTCATCACAATAACCTATTTTACTTCAGTGACTACATTGTCTACATATGCACTCGACTGATATGCAGATAATAGGCACATTATAGTATTGATGTGTTCATGCACTATGTGTTCAAATATGAATCGGTTAAATGTTCATTAATTTAGTAGAATATATGGATATTAGAAAGGTTACAAGTACCTACAAGTTAAAAAGTAGTATAAAACAGAATAATCTAATTACATAAAATCGCCGTGCTAGTAAAGATGACCTAGAAACAAAAGGGTTTTATTAATATAATAAAACCCAGTGTTAGGCACATCGTTTAGGATAGATTAAAAAAAAAACAGGTTTTTCACTTTTTTCGTCTATTTTGTTCAGCATAGCATAACCAGCCTGTAATGCTCCCATTGCTGGGACTCTGGCCTCGTTTCTGTGAAAAGGAGTAGACTGTAACACACAACACAGGCCCAGTGCGTATTGGATGTCATATGTGTTAGATTTAGTTCTATGGCGTTTTCCTCATTATGAGTTTTTCTGTAACGCTAAGGGACTTGATTCACAAAGCGTTACGGGCGCACGGTGGGCGCGCGGACAGGGCGCTGTGACGAAAAGGTATGGCGTCCGTCCACGCGCCCGCGACGCTTAATATATTTCGTTCCTTTGACGCCATACATTTTATCTAGTCAGCGCCCTGTCCGCTTCGTATATCAAATATCAAGTCCCTTAAGAGCCTTATTATTTTTACAAAGAATATTTTTATGATGTGTAATGACATTGATGTAATTTCATTATATTATTATGCATAGGTACTAGAAATATTTGCACGACTGATAAGTCGAACATAGTGAGACTAAAATTATTTTGTCATGTTATTATGTTAGCAACTATATTTTGGCAAATAAATAAATTTCATTACATTTCAACAAAACATAGTAAAGTTCTTTCCCGGATTTGAATCAACGAATTCACTCGTAAGTCGCGCGTTTCCCTGTGGGCCACCACTGTAGAGGTCTTCGAGCATGAGTAACTCCAAAACAGTTCTTACCACCTTAGAAATAAGTGAACATAATCAAAATTTTCACACCATTAATATTTCTATTACAACAAACAAACAAACCACTCAATCTGCCATGTTGAAATCGACGGCGACGTATCGATTATTTGTAACTCAAAGTGCTTATTTATAAAGGCTCATTCATACCATCCAACATACGTCAAACTACCAAGCGCAGTNTATTTGTAACTCAAAGTGCTTATTTATAAAGGCTCATTCATACCATCCAACATACGTCAAACTACACTACAAATTAAATCGACAAGCGTCGCGTCGTGCATGTGTACTTATGAAAGTTAAATTCGTTAATAACTCGCTCGATTTCGGCTTGTTTATTTTCACTTACAACTGAGTCAATAGTTGTACTTTTAATCTATGATTAAAGATTAATTACTAATGGTTTTTATAAGCATTGGTTTTTTCCCAACTAATTTTTAACCTTCACAACCAATGCTACATAGTTAGAAATGATTCATAGATATTTTTATAGAAAATGGTCATTGCATCGGTCAGAACTACAACGTTGGTGTCGTGGTTGCAAGCGCGGCTGCCGAAAGTGGGATATTTGGTTCAAATTCCAGGTCTGGAAAAGTGTTATTGAGTTTTTCCATAAGAGATAACTCAGCCTGGAGTTTGGAAGTTGGTGGTGTGGCACCCCCGTGCCTCGGAAAGCAGGTTAAGCCGTTAGTCCTGCGTCTGATCTCTCCCCGGTCATCTCGGATTGCCATCCCATCAGACTATGACAGTTCAGGAACAGAGAGAGCAAATGTTTTTGCGCACACACTTGTGCACTATAAGATCTCTAGTTTACTTGCCTAATATCCGTTAAGATTGGCCACCAGGGCCGGAATCCGGTTGAGAGGTATTTTAATCAGCTCTTAACATGGATTTTATGTCATAAAATTATAATTGAAATCACCGAATACATTTTCACAAATTATGATTTCTGATAAAATTCGTTTTCTATTGAAAATTAATGTTCGTATATTTTGGGGTTCCATACCCAAGGGGTAACAAATGGAACCTATATGTATATATTACTAAGCCTCCGCTGTCCGCCCGTGCGTCCATCCGTCCGTCCGTCCGTGTGTCTGTCTGACAGCGGGCTGTATCTCAAAAACCGTAATAGGCAGATAGTTGAAATTTTCACACAGTGTATATTTCTATTGCCGCTATAACAGCAAATAATAAAAATTAAACAAATTAAAAATCAAAGGGGACTCCCATACAAGAAACGTGTTTTTATCGATTTATAGTTCGGAACCCTTCGTGTGACAGTCCGACTCGCACTTAGCCTGTTTTTGATAGGTAAAGATACCAATTTAAATGAAACATGTTAAAAACTAAGCTTAAAAGTTTAACAACGCAAGTGACTTTTTAAGTGACATACAACAGAAGATAAGTCACAGACTCTTAATATCAATTCCACAGGGCTCAATATTTTGGAGGAAAATTTTATCACGCCAAGTGTAACAGATGTTTGAACGCCAGGATTACAGTTTGATTTTGTTTGAAGTTCTTCTTAACTCGCGACGAACTTCCTTAACTATGCATCTATGCTGATACATGTAGGTACGATATGTGTTAGTAGGTAACGTCTTTATTTATAGACTATATAATATACGGATTTGAAAGTTCCGTACCCGAATACCTACTAACCAACGGAAGCCTAACTAAGCATCCGCTGTCCGTCTGTCTGGAGCGAGCTGTATCTCATGAACCGCAATAGATACCGCTGAAGTTTTCAATGTTTTTTTTTTTATTTTGCCACTATAACAACAAATACACTTTAAATTAAAGGATCACAAGAAACGTGGTTCAGTTATGATAGTGAATATAAATGTTGATGGATGGACAGGGAGAGAGAGGCCAAAGAAAAGATGGATGGATTGTGTTAAGAGTGATATGAAAGAAAAGGGAGTTAGTGATAGCGTGACGGCTTTTTTTTTTTTTTAAGTGTGGGCAATCATCAAATGACTTCTTCCGCTCTGGGTGAAGCGTGTCAGACTTTTACTGACTAATACCCATCCGTGTTCCTTCTAAAGCCCTTTGCGTTCCAGGGCCGCGGTGACTCTTTCGAACAAATTCCGCAAACCTGGCAGGCTACCGGCCGGGCCGGCCGGTCCCCGTCTTCTATGCTGACATCTCTTTGAGGCGCGCGTGAAACACAACGCGCCATCGACCCGGGCCTGGTGGTAATCGGACAGCGAGCCACCTAACGCTCGCCGTCCGCAGGCCCGCGCCTACGGAGGCGGGGATCGCCCTGCGACTCCCAAAGCCCGGGGCGTCTTCTCCTGTAGCGGCGGTTGAGGCGAAGGCCTTGCCTTTCCCTCGCGCGGCCCGCCTCCTCCTTCGCTAGCATTACTGCTTCGCAGGAGGTGACCGCTTCCTAAACCTCCTTGCTCCGGACCATGGATTCAACCAGGGCCGGACGCGAGAGGTCGCCTCCGCCGATCGCCTCGATGAGGACACGGCGGTGCTCCGCCCAAGCAGGACAGACCTCCAGCGTATGCTCCACCATGTTCTCCGGGCGATCCTCACAATGCTGACACCCGGGCGTATCCTCCCGCTTAATCCGAAACAGGTACCTGAAAACAGCCGTGTCCGGTGAGTACCTGCGTCATAGCGTGACGGCTGACAGGACAGAATGGAAGAAAAAAACGTGTTGCGCCGATCTCAAGTAACATGGGATAAGGGCAGGAAGATGATGATGATGATGGAACCAATTTTTTATACCAATATATTTTTATTATTCCCTTTGTGTACTCCTGTGCAACTTTAATTGTACTCTAAACTCAAATAACTGAAAGTTTATTCAAAAAGCAATAAAGGCCACAAAAAATAAAGTAACAGATATCTTTCGACCAAAATGTCGTCGGTCCCACTAATGTAACTAACATATCTACCCACTAATCTCCATTATCTATGTAGATTAAATAGCTAGCTCTTTCGAAGCGACCCTAACGAAATCTAAAAATAAATTCAAGGAAATTGTCTTTGAACACGACAACACAACAAATGCAAATTGGGAGACAGACCGCTGTATGATCTACTTCGAACTTAATGCACCATGAAATTAGGTACTTACCTACTTATCTAGTCGATAGGAAA
This sequence comes from Mamestra configurata, assembly GCA_002192655.3. Lineage (NCBI taxonomy): Eukaryota > Metazoa > Arthropoda > Insecta > Lepidoptera > Noctuidae > Mamestra > Mamestra configurata. The sequence continues at coordinate 7,790 of NDFZ01002857.1, read as the reverse complement.
ATTGCTTTCTACATCCCGGCTGTCCATTCGATGCAGGGAAGATTGGCGTTTGACAGTCGAGAGTTTCCCACCGCGGTATTAGACGGATAAAACGGATCAATCTGATTATTCTAATCGGTGATCTGTTTTATTAATCAGAATCTGGGATATATATGAGTGTGTTGAGATCATTTTGTTCTGCTGTTTGTTTTGTTTGTATTTACTGATTCTGGAAAACTAAGTTGAACAGGGAACAATTTTAAGATTTTGGTTTAAAGGTTGTCTTTAAAAGATCACTTTTAGCGATAAGGCCCTTTTTTTTTTAAGAATGGGAAATCATCAAATGACTTCTTCCGCTCTGGGTGGAGCGGCAGGGCGTGTCAGACTCTTACTGACTAAAACCCATCCGTGTTCCTTCTAAAGCCCTGTGCGTTCCAGGGCCGCGGTGACTCTTTCGAACAAATTCCGCAACCCTGGCAGGCTCTGGCCCTAGCGGGCCCCGTCTTCTATGCTGACATCTCTTTGAGGCGCGCGTGAAACACAACGCGCCATCGACCCGGGCCTGGTGGTGATCGGACAGCGAGCCACCCAACGCTCGCCGTCCGCAGGCCCGCGCCTACGGTGGCCGGGGATCGCCCTGCGACTCCCGACGCCCGGGGCGTCTTCTCCTGTTGCGGCGGTTGGGGCGAAGGCCTTGCCTTTCCCTCGCGCGGCCCGCCTCCTCCTTCGCTAGCATTACTGCTTCGCAGAAGGAGGTGACCGCTTCCCAAGCCTCCTCGCTCCGGACCATGGATTCAACCAGGGCCAGACGCGAGAGGTCGCCGCCGCCGATCGCCCCGATGAGGACACGGCGGTGCTCCGCCCAAGCAGGGCAGACCTTCAGCGTATGCTCCACCGTGTTCTCCGGGCGATCCTCACAATGCTGACACCCAGGCGTGTCCTCCCGCTTAATTCAAAACAGGTACCTCCCGAAACAGCCGTGTCCGGTAAATACCTGCGTCAGGCCGAAGGTGAGGACGCCGTGGCGCCTCTCCAGCCACTCCTCAAAGAGGGGCCTTACCGCCGCAATAGTGGCGTGCCCAGCGCTGGGTCGCGATAGTCGCTGTCTCCAAACCGCCATGGTATCCTGCCGGAGCTCCGTCCGCCGCGATGCAATTTGCTGCGGCAGCGGAGTTTCGCCCCGGCGAAGCGCCTCCACGCGCCACGCGTAGAGGTGCGCGAGGACTCTCGCCTCCAGATCCCATGGCGGTAATCCGGCAAGGAGGCTAGCCGCATCGCCGGAGACCGTGCGGTATCCCCGGGCCAGCAGGATGGCCATGACCCTTTGGGACGAATTGAGTTGGCAGGCTGGTCGCCCCTTAAGTGTGACCATTGTGTCACCCTACGTAATGTTTTTCTTCATCTATCTTTTCTGTAACGTATATGGTGTACATTATAAAGAGTATTCTATTCTATTATTTAAAACACGAAAAGCGGTGGGTGATTGTTGCAAGGGTTAAGTATATATTTAGCATATATGTATAAGTATTTTATTTGTATTATATATTATTTGTGTATTCTTTCCGAAACAAAATTCTATTCTAAATTTTATTTTTATTTGTTGTAAACCTATCCTAATATAATCCTTTTTAACCCAAAGGTTGACTGATAGAGAATGCCTTGATGCATTAAGTCCACCCATGTACCTCTATTGTACATTAAATTTAAATAAATATCAGATAATGGTTTTTAACCGAAGAATAAATATGAATATGTGACATATACAGGGCGTCCCAAGACTTTGCCACATGGAGGGAAAATACCTTAAATACTACAGATAGAAAATTTACTGAATGAAGACTTCATTTTTATTTTAAAACAATAATCACCATCAAAATCGCCTGTCTGAACCAGGAATCGAACGCGCTACATGTAAAAATAAATAACCTGTAATTTTACATCAAACCGCCATTTTTATGCCTCTGGTAAAAGATATCTGACTATTAAAAATTCGATCCTTACTAGAATATTTGTGTCTAAATGAGGATATTAATTTTGTGACTGTAATAATATTAAGATATTACATAGCTGATACATAAATCTGAAAAGGGTAGTTTATTTTGGCTTTACTTTATTGGCTCATAAATCCCTGCTCATACCTACACCTTAACCATAGCAGCAATAATTGTCATCGTGGTGGTTGGCTTACTGCTATTATCATCGATTTCCTTCACTGTCATCAATCACGTTACCCTATATAAAAATTGGGTACAATTAATAATTTATACCTCGTCGGCGACGTAAGTAAAGAAAGTTCTTGGCTGTCAATTTTTTCGTTTGGTGCCTTTGAAAAATTAGTAGGCATCAAAGGTTCAGAGGGGATCATAAATTTTAGGGTGGTACTTTCGTGATTTCATTCGCTTTCCCCTTAGAACACGGGGCGAATACGATAAATTATGCCCATCAATAATACCCAGGCAGCCCTGTGTCAACAACATTCTATACTGATGGCATTTGTAGCTATTTATTTAGGTACCCTTCACAGCTGCGGTGTGACGTCATAACTTCTGCCTGTCTTAACCGTGAATTGTTTTATGCACGATAAATGATTTTACGAGTCCGAATATCAATGGCGAATTATTCAGTTACTAATAAAAGATATTTGGCAACCGCGGCAGAAATATTCATGGTGGGTATTTCATCAAAGGAAATTGGGGTAAGACGAATGGAAATTAATTATTATTAATAATACAAATTGGAAGCATTTAAATCTCTATGCTATCCCATAATCGTTTATAACGATTATTAATTCCGGTGAACAAGGAACCAGTGACCAAATTAACCAATAAAATCGCAAATCTGAACCAGAAAACACATGTCCAAATATCATACAATATCCTATCTAACCCACATTCGCTGCGGAATTCTAAAAAAGGGAGCAATGTTTATTACTTTACCCAAAATTAGTTTTCTTTTTTATTATACGCTACCATAAATAAACCTGCCAAACTTAACTAAAACCCACTCGTCCTTTTATTCCGGAAAGAAAAGAGCCTTTTACCTGCGGGAATACCTACCTGCTATGTTTAACGAGAAAACTGGTCGTGGATTGGTTTGAAATTTCAAGTGTACGTACCCCTTTCAGGGTTCAATCGGAATAACCACAAAACATTTGGATCCTATTTCCGATTCCCGTCACATTGCCTCCATCACGCGGGGAGGGTTGAGACAGAGGTGGGTTGAACCACTATCGATGCGTATTCAGGGAGCGTACGTGTAGCGCTGTGCTGTGATCGTGTATGATTTCTATTGAGCGAAAGATTAATAACTGTGTTTAAGATTTTGTTTGGATTTTTGTTGCGGGATTATGGCTCAGGGGCGTTTGTTACAATCTTTCTTATTAACGAGATTAATGATAGAACTGCAGAAGAAGTGGAAATAAGGCAAATGGGTGTAGGGCGACTTTTGACACGTATTTAAACAGCTCATATTTTTATCTATATATATAAAAATTAATCCCTATTTCCCTCGGTCACGGCATCACGCGTGAACGGCTGGACCAATTGCGCTAATTTTTTTTTTGTTTTGTTCGCCAGATTACAGGGAAGGTTTAAAAACAAAAAAAAATAGGTAGGTAGGGTAGNAATTGCGCTAATTTTTTTTTTGTTTTGTTCGCCAGATTACAGGGAAGGTTTAAAAACAAAAAAAATTGGTAGGTAGGGTAGGTAGATAGGTAGACAGGTAGGGTAGGTAGATAGGTAGGTAGGTAGGGTAGGTAGGTAGGTAGGGTAGGAAACTAGGGTAGGTAGGGTAGGAAACTAGGGTAGGTAGGGTAGGGNCCAGAGCGGAAGAAGTCATTTGATGATTTCCCATCCTTAAAAAAAAAAAAAAAAAAAAAGGGTAGGTAGATAGGTAGGGTAGGTAGATAGGTAGGTAGGTAGGGTAGGAAACTAGGGTAGGTAGGGTAGGAAACTAGGGTAGGTAGGGTAGGAAACTAGGGTAGGTAGGGTAGGTAAGTAGGGTAAGGTAGGAAACGGTTGACGGGAGGTGACGGGAGCGAAGCCACGGGCACAGCTTGTTATTTTATAATAGTTCATTTGACCTCATCGTTTTTGTTTTAGAGTAATAAAACTAGAAATTCACATACTCTTCAGATTGAAAACTTATACACTCAAGTTCACTCAACTCCTTTCGAAGTAACGAAGGCCGTACAAATCACTAAACATAGGCCCTAGAAAATCTAAACACGTACATATTCACATGTGTACCTAAAAACGAGAGGCTCACTTGAAATTTTGATTAGTGTAATATAAAAACGGTTTATTTCACTAACTGATCTAAGCATGATGAGGTAACTTCTAAATTATTTAGAAGACTTCAATGCAATTATAACCAATACCATAGGTTATTCTTTATTTATCGGTTGGATTTTATAAATTTTATAATAATGAATTTAACATGAAATATAAGTTTCATATACAAATTATGTAATAGTGTAGTAGAATAAAAGGCTTTTTTATTTGTTATTTATTTGTGTCNAATAATGAATTTAACATGAAATATAAGTTTCATATACAAATTATGTAATAGTGTAGTAGAATAAACGGCTTCTTTATTTGTGTACGTTTGCATAACTCGGCAAAATATACTAAACAGCAAACTTTTTTGTCAATTGTCTATCTTATGGTAAAAGTGGTTCATAATGATGAGTACTGTGACTCCTTTTAAGGGTATAATGTAAATACATGAATTTATATCGCCATAAAAATTATAACTTTTTAAAGCTCTCGAAATCAACTAGAAAAAATATACTGATTTACCCATACCAAAACTACAAAATCAAGTTTTTCAATAAATTAAGCTTAACGACAACTATTAGTAGGTAAGTTCAAGGCTGGGGTTGCGCTCCACCCAGAGCGAAAGAAGTCATTTGATGAATTCCCATCCTTAAAAAAAAAAAAAAAAAAGTTCAAGGCTGTTGTTGTAGGCGTGTAAAGCCTAGTGTGAGTAGGCGTGATTAAACGACACCGTGTAAATATTTCATTAGTTGGAGGCTAGCAATCGCTTAGTTAAACTAATGGTACTTGTGGGTCAATGCTGGACGAGGTAGGCATGCTTAACGAGCTTCTAATCGGTCAACTTGCTTGTTGAACTTACAAGGATATTTTAAATGAAGCAAAAACTATTTTGAATTCTATAATCATAATAAACATGTAGGTACATTTCATATTTTAAATACTATACTAACTATATACCTGCCAGGGTTGCGGAATTTGTGCGAAAGAGTCACCGCGGCCCTGGAGCGCAAAGGGCTTTAGAAGGAACACGGATGGGTTTTAGTCAGTAAGAGTCTGACACGCCCGCCCTTCCACTCCACTCAGAGCGGAAGAAGTCATTTGATGATATCCCATACTTAAAAAAAAAAAACTCCTAGCTAAAATAGGGCGTCAAAAAATTCGTCCGCATAGCTATCGACTGGAAGTGAGCCCAAAAGACTGGCGGCATAGCCACCAAAAAACGAGATATAACTTTTTTTTTTTTGTTATTAAAAAGTAACAAAAAAAAATTCAAAGAAACTTCGGGTTTAAAAATGCTTAATGTTTATATCAAAATTGTTTTTTAGTCATAATTTATTTAAGTAGCTAATCCTAACGAATAACACAAATGTGAATCTGAGTTTGCGCTTTTACTCCTGAATCGTCGCCCCTAACTTTGGTGAATTTTGGGCACACAGTTAGATTTAACCCTGTTTTTTTTATTAATGGGAAATCATCAAATGACTCTCTATGAGCGGAAGGGAGTGTCAGACTCTTACTGGTAAAATCCATACGTGTTCCTCCTAATGCCCTTTGCATTCCAGGGCCGCGGTGACACTTCCGAACTAATTCTGCAACCCTGGCAAGCAATGGCCCTAGCAGGTCCCATCTACTATGCTGACATCTCTTTCAGGCGCGCTTGGAATACAACGCGCCGTCGACCCAGACCTGGTTCTGATCGGATAGCGAGCCACCCAACGCTTCGCCGTCGTATTTTAACGCGAGCGAAACTGTGGTAAATTAGCTAGTACATTATTTATTTATTTAAATGCTTTAAAACTATCATTACAGGTCTTAACCTAATACGATAGTCAAGTCACACACAGAATTAAAATTAAAGCACAAAATACATCCCAAGATCCAATGATCTTGGGATTTATTTTGTCCTTTAATTTTTGTAACACAGTATAAACAATAGTACTTTTGCGAATTCACCTCAGTGACTTGTAAATATATCAATTTCGACCTGAACATAATTGATGGAAAAAGGATGTCTCTTGAATATTGAGTGGAGCATTTTTTCTATCGATTACAATAATGTCAAAGACATTGGTATGTAGACGTGGCCATTTCATTATTTGACTTAGGTTAGTTTAGGTAAGATTTGAAGGAACTTAGGGCAACCCGACTCGAATAGGTTAGGTTCAAATGGGATGACCAGAGCTAGGGTGAGCGAGCGAAGCGAGCGAACTCAGCTCCCGTCAAACCGTTCAAGTAAGGTTCCTTAAACCCTACAGACAGAAATAGGGGCTCCGTCGTCGAAGTTAGGATTGAAGTGGCCAGATATTTCATGAAATGGCCGGCCTTATCATGAAATGACAAAATTCTACGATATGGCTACGACACTTACATAACAATTAAGTAAAACAGAAAAAAATACCTATTCCATTTATGAGAGTGCAAAATAAGAGTAAAAAATAATAATTTAACAAACTTCAAAAAGATGAAGAGAGCACAACACACTCAATGCTAAAACCTTTTCTAACGCTACCCGCACTTGTACAGACTTGGTCCCACTCCCAAATAAATATTTCAAAATGAAAAAAGTGTTCCAATAAAACTCCTACAGTTTCCATGTTATTAAAACATTTCACGCGTCACCCCTCACTTTGGCCAGGGCCTGAAGTGGAATCAATATAGATGCTTTTCGTATTCCGTATCACGTAGAATCAATTTAAGAACTCCTGCTGCGGGTCAACGGATATTTATGAAGATAACTTCGATTTATAGAGATTGCTTTGCGTTCTTTACACCGTCGAGCAAAGTTATGGCGCAGCGGTGTTGCTTTAAGTGTTTGATAAGATATCTTACCACAAATGAGTTTTGGGTCTTATTTATTAAAGTGGACATTTGAGGTTTCAAATGGCACTTCTATGTATTTGGTGCAAATTGTATGATTCGTTTGTAAACGTAATATTTCAAAGTTATTTTCTAATTATAGGAGAACCGAGAATTAGTTTTATATGTACCTATCTCTAGCCGTGGGAATAATAGAAATCAACTTGAAGACGCGTGTAGCTATATGAATTTGACACCACTGCCGAGCCTACCTTAGGCATCGGTGTTTGATGTCATTACTGAAAAAATCTAATTAGTCCGTCAGATAAATTTCCAAAATTCTATTTGACGAGTTGGAAATCTATCTGACGAACTAATCTTTTTTTTAAAGTAAAATACCCTATTAGTTACGATTAATTAACATCATCAATACATTGAAATTATACAATTTCAATGTATTGATGATGTTAATTAATCGTATATAAAGATATAAAGATAAGGATACCCTTATCTTTACATCTTTATATACTATCATATACTAACAAACAAATAAATTAAATAGAAGTGTCTGTTTGTAATATCAAACTAACTGTTTTTTACTAAATGCATAATTATGAAAATAAAAACGACATTTTCAAATGCATTTAGTATAAAATTAAAAACAATTTAAAAATTTTTGTCTGTCTGTTTATTAAGATTAATATCTAAAACGGCTAATTAAAGCAATTTCATCAATAA